>JAFBJS010012518.1:9468-34476 GCA_016785265.1 Paraplagusia blochii
GTCATACACACACACATATACTGTATAAATATATACTGTAAATATATGTATGTATGTATGTATGTATATATGGATTATTTGCCTGCTTGTTGTTGAGAAAAAGAGTAGAAAAATAATTAGGCGATATCAGAAATGTGTACTGAAGAATGTATATGTAATGTATACATATGTGTATACGCATATACTGTATATATATGCACATGTATATATATATATATAAATATATATATATACGGTATATATATACATATACACACACACACGTATACATACAAACATAGATACATATATACGGTACACAAATATATATAAACACACACTCACACGTGTATATATACACAAATATATAAATGTGTATAATATGTGTATTTAATGACACATACACAGTATAAGCACACATACATGTCCCATTAAAGCTCCAGTGCTGCCTGTGAAACAGCAGTCTCACCGCTACGGTGGGTCGGGGGTCGGCTTCCTTTTTTGTTCAGCCAATGCTTACATTAACTGAAGGAAAAGCTGAAGCTGCTCCAAATATTCGCCTCAAGGCTGTCCATCTTGGTGCACAACCAAAAGGACACCGTCCAAAAAACACGGCCAATGGCAAAAGTCAACTCTGCATAGAGGTTGTGTAGGATCTTGTTTTTCGGACAATCTACACTAAAATCTAATTTATATAGGACAGAAAGGAAGGATTTTATGTGGAAACGGGTTTTGAAAAACATTCTTTCTTGCACAGCAGAGCTCAGATTGCGGAGGAATTACATCAAATTATGAAGAAGCAAACGTTTTAGTAAATCACAACCTCTCTTTTATGGCTGCTGTAAGAGTCGAACGACAAATCATCCGTCACCCATGTAATTTAATCATCAGCCTTCATTTAATTATACAATATAATATGCAAATTGTAGCTACGGTGACCGACAAATGCTAATTCAGTCCATCCTAATAATTAAAATGGAGCGGAGAGTAAAGATGGGGCAAAGACTACGGGAGATTTTTATTAAAATTAGAATCAGAGGTTCTTAGAATCAAGCTGCTGTCTGTGTGGGTCAGGTTTAACACAATCAAAGTCCAGCCAACTGCAGCACGGATAATCAGGGGCCCAGTGGACAGGCCATGCATGACAGCCAATTACACAGCAGCCAGGTCTGCTCCATCACATCCTGCTAACTTCAATTGAGCTCCGTGAGCAGTTCTTTAAAAACACTGCGGCTCTTACTTCACGAGGACGGAACAATGGGACAATGGACGAGGCAAGAGGAGGAAGGTGTCAAAACATCAATCTTTAAACAGGTGCTTTTTGTTCCAATGACAAAACCTCGTGCCGTTTTCTGACTAATAATACATGAGCATGACAAAAGTAAGTCTACAGTAGTAGACAGTACAAGCTGTAGTGAATGCAGCTTGTACTTGTTTTATTGACCAGCTGACAGAACAATAAACAACAGCTGTTGATGATAATTCAAACCCTTAAAATAGCAAGTTAAATAATCTCTCATCCTATCTTTCATTGTGGAATATTTTGTAAAATAAAAAATATATATTATATAAAGGAAAAAAAAATACTACCTAGATGCTGAATATTGTCAATTATTTGACAAATGTTATCTGGAAATTTCACACATTATTGGACCATAATATGAGAACCATAATTCAGCATTTAAAACACCAAGAATATATTTATAACTTTTCTTTCTCTTTGCAAACAATGAACCAGAATATATCACTGTCCAGAAATTGTAGAAAACTTTTACCTGATCCCCAAATGTAAAGGAGCAGTAGCACAGTAGATACTTAACACTTAAAAACTTAACTAATCCCCCAGACGTGTCCTTTGGGGAATTATGGAAGTATAAGAGCACTTTCACAAAATTTTGCATTTAACTGTACTGTTCAAATCTTTTGTTTTCAGTCATTTTAATTTATATCATCAGTGTTTTTCTCCGTCTTCTGCCTCAATATTTCCAGATTTAAAACAGGACAATCACTGCACACAAACAAAGTTCTACTCTTAAATCATTCAGAAATTTCACATGTCCTTATTACCTGGTTGCCTGCATGGTTGACGGTGAAGTATCCCACACAGATGATGACTTCATGCAGCAGCTCCTCAGCGGAATTCTGAGAGCAGTACCAGAGGAGAGAGCTGACGATGTGTCGGAAAGCCAGAGACAGGCCTTCGGCTCCGAGGATAGACTGCAACATCAGAGAAGAAACATGAAGAGCTCAGGACAAAAAAAAAAACAACCCAAACCATTGCATGTTTGTCTTGTAAGTATCCAAAATCTGTGTGAGTGAATGCAATTCATGCAGCGTTTCACCATAAAACAACCGAGTCCCACAATGAGACGAGTGGGCCCTGGGTGAAGACAGTATTTATTAAACACGTCAGTGAGACGGAGCACCACGAGATCAGAGTCTCACTTGGGAGTTGGTGTGTGAACAGCGTTACATGGATTAACACAAAATTATGTTTATTGAGACAAAAAAATCTCATGGTTGTTTAAATGTGTAAAAAGGTCGGCAGTGGTGGCCTAGTGGTCAGGGAAGCAGACTTGGGTCCATGAGATTTCGGGTTTGAATCCACCAGCTGCGGTGCACTGAGCACAGCACCATCCAGACCCAGACCCACATAACTTCTGGTGGACTCACCACCCACAGGAAGCGTCACAATATGGTGCAATGTGATTTGGGTGGCGCCACCTACCCCTGAGACCCAGCAACTGACAAGCAGTTGAAGTTGAATGCAAGATATGTGTAAAAAGCGAAATTGTCCTTTAACATTACATTTAAGCCTGGTTGTTTAGGAAGCTGACGTGGGTCTCTGCGACCTGGTAATGGAGGAGAGGAGAAAACTCAAGGGGTTTGAACCTTCCCTGCATATTTTTAAGACTGAATCTCATTTTTTTTTAAAAAGCCTTAAAACCTATTTATAAAAGGCTGGTTAAGCAGAAAACAGATAAATAAATGTTCTGACTCCGACCCAACCTGTAATGTGAATGTGGGTCTGTGCTCTCAAGTAATGTGAAACACAAGGTGATTACAACTCAGAGCTCCAAAAAGAAAGATTATTTAAAAGTCCATAAAACTCCTGCAGCGAAACGCTTTCATATCCAGCTGTTTTGAATTGCCTAAGTGTGGCAGGTCAGCCAGAGGAAACTGCTTCAAAGTAATTACCACAAGACGTTAAAATAATTAACGTGTGTTCTCCTGCCTTTTGGTCTGTGCGACGACTGAGCACATGTGGGTGATGTACAGGCCAGCGTACAGTGCTAATCACCCTCACTGCGTCCTAACGACTGACCCACCAGGATCTATGAAACCCTGACAGCTGACCCGGGATCAGAGGGCGTCTGTGTTTATGTCCACAGGTCAGGATTGTCCTGAGGAGAATAACTCCTCTTCTAACAAAGAGTCCGCACCAATTTGATCATGTATACAGATTAATTACACCCAGGGAGGATTGCGTAAATATTTGTCGCTGTCTAAGAGCAGAAAGTTGAAGAAGTCACTCCACAAATTCTTAATCCTAGGATTAAATTCACGGGACAAATACAGAGAAACATATCACGTTTACCTTACTCTGCCAACGTTTGCAATCAACATTTTAAAAGAAGAGAAAATATTTAGTGCATTTATCATGAATACCTGGAAGGCACACAGGTCAAGCAGGGCAAAACTGTTGAGGAAGCGGATGCCTTGCAGAGACACCTGGACAACCCCGGGGCCGTAGGGCTCCTGACTTTGAGACGCAGACTCTGGCAAAAAGCTGTGGAGCAGGATGCAGTAGAGCGTGTGCACAACTCCCACCAGGTCTGTAGACTGCAACAGCGTGGTCAGTCCGGTCGGATCCTGATGCTTATTGTCAAATATGTTGGGTGGACTGCCGAGAAAGAGAGCAAAAAGTGATGGTTAGAAAATCCATCAGAAATGACTGGAAATTTTTATTAACAATGATGCAAAAAGAAGACAATTTAAGCAGACGTTCAATAATAAGTTTCTGTCCATTGAGTTAATCCAGAAGCTGCTTGGCTGAAAATAATGTATAATAATCAGCATAAGAATAATCTGCACCACAGTTTCCCAACCATTTGTGTTGACATTGGCAAATTAAATGACATAACTACACTGCACAAAAGTGTCCTGAATCTATATGGAATATAATATAATGTATTTGCTCATTTTTATTCAATTAACTTAGGAATTTATCAACCTAAATCTGAAACTTTGGCCTGTTTTGTTGAACACAACTCTGATACGACGCTGTAAATTAATCTTAACATTACAAAAAATTAAATCTCCTACATTGCGGGTATATATTCAAAGATAGAGCTAATCTCTCTTAAAAACACATCCAATCTATTTATTAAATTAAAAACTATTGTATGAAAAATATGTATTTTGTGGCATTGTTTTAGGCATTATTATGACATGTAAAAATCCATAGAGTAGTTTATTTTTATAACTTTATAAACTTTAAGAATTCGTCAAGAGTCTAAAAGTGCACTCGTAAAATCTGACAAAATTGTCATTCTGCATAGAGGCGAGCTGACAAAATGAGCCCCATCGTGTAGTTAAAGTGGAACTACTCCACATTCAATTGATAAGCCTGATATTTTTCAACAATTTGATTGAAATCTCATATCAAATCATTCTTAAAACCTAAAAATAAAAGTCCATCCATACTTCCAGCTTTGTTTTTAACCTAAACCTTTCTGGTCATCAAACATAATGATATCAGCCATGAAAACATGGGGTTCTTACAGACATAGTAGCTAATACTGCTGCACCAGCACTGGCTTTTAGAGCGGAGGGTTTGTGACCTGGGAAGAGTAGATACAGTGCATGCCGATACTTGATGTTAACCAACAGCCTCTGTGTGAAATATGCTGCCAGGCAGGAACACAGCCTCCTAATGCCATTTATAATCCCCTGACAGAGCAACTGGCATGGCCTAAATATTTTACGGGCCTTTGATACACGGAGAGAGTTGGCACAAAAGATCTTGTTGACCGCTGACTGACTAAACCTGCCACGTTGGACCGTGTTTTCTCACAGATCTTCAGTGACAATTATAAAATCATAACAAAGGAAAAAGTTGTTTTGGATTTGAGGAGTGCAATACCTACAACCTGCTACTGGTGTCAACATTTATTTTCCTTTGAGACAGCACTGATGTCTTTCTACGTGTCTGTGTTCTTAGCCTCTGTCAGCGGCACAACTGAACCTCTCTCAGCCCAGGTCACTGAGGCACGCATGGGTGGGCTTCCCCCGCCTCGTGCTGAAGGCTAGGGTTTATGGTGAGTGACAGAGCACTAGGTCAAGTAGATGCCTATCTCTGTGTGCAGTAACGACGGCTTAACCAGTGAGTCGGCTGGAGGAAACGACCTGCTGGCTGATAGTAGAGAGCCCGCTGTCTCTGTCTACGTCAGAATCAGTCAGTTTTATGGATGTCTGAGACAACTTACACCAAATCCATAGATAGATGCCAAAGAAACACGTTTAAAATATGTTTGAGATTAAAAAAAATAGAAGACAAATCCTCACCGTCCAGTTGAAGTAAAACAAAGTTTGCATGTGTTGTGCAGCAGGGCTGAGGCTTGCTGGAGAAACGCAGATATCTTCGGATGCTCATCTACTGGACTCTGAATTGACAGGAAGCATCCGTAGAGTTTGTCGATCAAACCGATGTTTACTACATAGCTGTGAGGGGGAAAAAACATACAATAGGAAGGGATTAGGAGGTGAAAAGAATTTTATTTTCATTCTAAAAAGATTAAAACAAAGTACCATGAACGAGGTCCTCTGCAAATTCTCAATCACCAGCCCTAACAAAGGCCTTTACTGTGCACACATTGTCAGGACAGGTCTGCAGACGAAAGCTGATACCTCACCTAAGCTCTCCATCCCTGCTATTACTGTGATATCTCCAATTTGTCTTTGCCAATGACAGGTCTCATGATCATGTTCCTCTGTACTCATTCAGACACAAATCACTGCTAATAATGTCATTAGTGGGGCTGTTTTTGCCCCGGTGCCAACCCAGCTTTGGGCCCTTGACAGTCTGCTGACCTGATGTCTCATCTCACAGCTATAGTCCCTTTACTTGCAGAGTCTGTTTCAGCTCAGACACCATCTGGATGAGAAAATGCAGGAAGTGCAGCAGTTGTCAATCAAGTTTTTGGTCCAGGCCGCTGTTCTTTGTTTTTTTTTTTTCCACCCTTTTGAGTCTCTTTTTTTCTAACATGTTTTTCCAGAATTCTCACTCATGTCATTCTCCTCCACTCAAAAAACAGGTGATTATAACCATTTTCAACTGCTGATGCAGGTCGTCTGACACTTGAACCCCGAGCCATTGTTTTGACTTGATCCTCTTCCACAGCTTTACGTGGGTTGAAAGGATCTTTCTTCACAGTGGCTGCTCTGTTAAATGCCTCTCTGGTATTTGGCGGCCAGGTTGGTGGTCGAAAGTTTACTCCTGTTCCGGCTGATGTAGCCTCAAAACTAGGGCTGTCATTAGATCAACAATTTTAATTTGACTGATGCCAAAGATGCCAACGTCAAATGCATGCAGGTAGATGCATTTGACACTTGTCATAATCTGCAACTAATTGAAAATATAAAATATATAATGTATATGTATATGTAAAAATGCAAAGATTTAACTCTAAATGACTACTGTGCATGGTTGAGGGTGTCTAGTTGAACGCCTGAGGAGTTGCAGGATTCAAAACTTTGATGAAGCCGCCGTTCTTGACAATATAATCCATCGGCTGTTCCTCAAATTATATTTGACAATTGTGTCAGTCCGCCTGTCAGCTGTACTGCAGACGTACTGATCTGATACAAGCCACACGTCTCACCTGGACTTGCATGAAGAAACACAAGCTGTGGTTCAAGAGAGTGTTACAAGATGGAGCGTGAATCATTCTACCTATGGAATAAAAACTTTAGTTTATATAATTATCATCATTAAAATAAAATTAGATGAATACATTTCTACAGTCCTACTGAAGACCGGCCTCATTGTCTCATGGCGACTGATAAGATAAGATAAATTCCTTTTTTCGTCATTGTGACGTTGCGGTTTCACACCACAGGGCAACAAAACCCGGCCTTTGCGTTTAACCCATCACCAAAGTGAGCAGTGGGAAGCTAATGTGCGCCCGGGGAGCAGTGTGTAGGGACAATACCATGCTCAGGGCACCTTAGCGGTAACTTGGCAGTAGGGGGATTCGAACCGGGGACCTTGCGGACCCAAGTCTGCTTCCTTAACCACTAGGCCACTGCCCTGGACTGAAATTCACTGTCACAATCAGAAAACCATGAAATTCTGTATGATCCAAGAGATGTTATTTTTTAATTATTAGAACTTTATTAATCCTTCAGTAGCATCTTTCAGGAAAATATATGCCTTTATTTATGCCTTTTTTGCATTTAACCCATCACCTCATCATACTGAGCAGCGGCAGCCGGCTGAGCCAGCAACCGGGGAGCAGTGTGTGGGGACAATACCATGCTCAAGGCACCTCTGTGGTACCTTGGCAGTAAGGTGATTCAAACCAGGGGCCTCGCAGATCCAAGTCCGCTTCCTCAACCATTAGACCACCAACTGCCAACAAAGTTAAAATGTTTTCAACGTTTGTTCCAGCGTGTAAATTAAGTGAGCAGTGGAGGTAAAGTTTGAGCTCTTATTGAGGATTACTCAGCTAACGATTCCATTTTTCTCAGGCCCTCCTCTGTCGACTGGGTTACGACCGAGTCAGTGGATGAGAGAGTTGGCCTTGTGCAGCTGCTCGGTCTTCATAAATTGCAGCTTGTGGGAGGGATGGTATAGGAAAGACTGAAGTCTTTCCATGGGCTGCATCAGGACAGGCCTGCCTTTCCTCACAGGACAACACCACTGAAACACCACACCGACTCCTATAGCCTCCGACCACATGGCCGACTCTAGCGCCAGGTTCAAGGGAACCTTTCAAAGCTCTGGAAGTGCTCTTTGTTTATGCTTCTTCGCAGCCCCCACCGTGCTCTCACACCACCCTCGACAACTGATTTTACATGAAATGTGGCACTAAATGTGCCGATAAAGCAGGAGCTGGAGGAGTGCCAGGAGACAGTGCATTCTAGCACTCTCCACCTCTCATTCTCAGACACCAGTTGGATTATGTCCAACTGATCTGACATTTTGTCAGCCAATTCTTCACACGAGAGACAGCGCTGAGGAAACAAGAGGTGAACAAACTCTCAACCCGAA
This sequence comes from Paraplagusia blochii, assembly GCA_016785265.1. Classification (NCBI taxonomy): domain Eukaryota; kingdom Metazoa; phylum Chordata; class Actinopteri; order Pleuronectiformes; family Cynoglossidae; genus Paraplagusia; species Paraplagusia blochii. The sequence continues at coordinate 17,723 of JAFBJS010012518.1, forward strand.
GACCGGGAGTGGAGGAGGGTCAGGAAATGAGAAGGGCAACACAGTAGAAGGCAGAAAAATGTCAGCGTAGCAGTAGTAGGAGGAAAATACCTGATGAGGTCTTGTGTGCGGTTGTTGAAGGACTCATTGGTGGGCTTGACCTTGTCTTCCAGGGAGGAAATCTGTGTGTTTTCTTCTTGTCCCGATTCTAGGAGATGTAGCCAAAGCGATCCCAGGATGGTAGCGATGGTTTGTAGTAGGCATGTCGTCAAACCGTCAAATACCTGTTTGTTTAGTGTCCTTCCAAAAATGGGCTTGTCCTCATCTGGGACATAAAGCTTAAAAAAAAAAAAGGGAAAAAAACAAAGTCAACCAACAAAATACACACACACACACACACACACATATATACATATATATATATATATATACACACATATATATATATACACACACACATATATATATATACACATATATACATATATACATATATACATATATACATATATACATATATACACATATATACATACATATATACATATATACACATATATACATACATATATATACATATATACACATACATACATACATATATATATACATATATACACATACATACATATATACATATATACATATACATATATACACAGACATATATATATATATATATACACGCATATATATACACATATCTACATACATATCAACGGATATCTACAGATAAACAGATTATCTTTATTATTCAATGAATATTTTTATGTTCATTTCCGCAGTAAGCAAATTCCTGATTTAGTCCGATGTCCTGGTACAAAATTCACCCAAAAACCCAAGCAGGTTATCACGTTATCAAAAAATGTTACAAATGACTTCCAACACAATTGACTTTTGTCCCCTTTCTCAACTTTATGAGACACATGCCTGTGTTGAAGATATAGTGCTCCGTCTGTGCGGGTTAGGCCACTTCTCATTTGGTCTAATGGTTGTGGCGAATGCTGACAGCGTAGGTAAATCCACCGACATTCTCCACAAATCTAATTAAAAGTGGACGTGATCCTATGGCAGCACAGCCCCCACTGCTTGGCTTCATTTTTTTGTGCACATGCATACCAGGAGATAGACATTCATATGTAAGTTAAAAGTGAGAGGAAAAAAAAAAATGCAACTCATCAAAGAGGATTTCTCATCAGCAATGCACACATGGACAACAGTAAGTTTGTCTCCTGCAGCGCTGTTGGACATGTCAGTCAGCAGAGCAGCTGCAGGGATATGTTTTATATAAACTGAAACATACGGGCTAACCTTTCCCCGCACGCCCTAAGGAAATATGACTGCTTTGGACTGGAACTCAGTGCTGGAGGAGGAAGCCCCAGTAGAGTTTATGTATGTACCGCAGCCCGTGCGCCTGTGCCTTGTCCCGTCTGTGTTGTGAATTTAGGCGGCCCCAGTGAGCCGCCACCTTTAGATGTTTGGAGTGGGCTGATGTTTACAATCGTCCTCAGAGAGAGTGCTGAAGGATAAGGGCTGACATGTCGCCACAGTGCAGCCCGTCTGACTCTGCTCTCACATTCCCTCAGTCAGGATGCATCTGTAATGGACTCAGCCAAGTGAGTTTGTTGTCCACACGGACGTCTTGCATTGTTGTTTTCTTTTTTTTTTATTATCTAATCGTGGTCATAGTACTATATCTCAAGTACTACGTGTAATCATTCTAAAGAATAAACTATGATGTTTAATATTGTTGCTAGCTTATATTTAAAAATGGGTGGGGAAATATATATTTATATATTTTTTATATATATATATACATACATATACACACACATACTGTATATATACACCCATAGACACACACACACATAAATACATATATACGCACACATATATCTATCTATCTATCATGGCTAGAAATATTGCTTGTGGGGACTATGAAGTATATCTTTAAAAGTGTCTGGATATCAGCTCTGAAACTAAAGTTATACAAGCTATTGTTGTTGTTATTAATATATTTGTCAAAAAAAAAGAACCTTTAGCTGTACCAGGAATTAAAATGAACAAAAAATTGAAGAAAACAGCAAAGGTGGTCTAATATTTTTTTCTCCATGACTGTATTTCTCATTAAAATTGATAGGTGTTTTGATTTTTACGATATATATTGTGTATTTTTCACATGCTTTTAAACACTATCTGGTATTTAGACGCACTTTGGAAAGCTTTCCGTTGAAATAAAGTATGTATAAATGATTGTATATATTTTAAAATTTTTTTACCTCAAATTAAATCACTTACTGTGAGCTGATGCATCAGCAGGTCAATGAGCAGCACAATCTTGTTGCTAAGCACCACATAGGCACAGTTGAGGGGGCAGCAGCAACATGCCAGGTAGTAGGTATTTACAGCAGCACACAGCGATCTGACGGAAAGACAGACAAAGACACATTTTTTATTATTGAGTAATACACTACTTTGCAATTTACTAGAAACCCAGTAATGTGATTGTCCAGCCCTGGGCACTGACAAGAGTATCAGCAACCATCAGGAAACCAAACACACTCCTCTGTATTTGAGGTTTCTTAAGGGCGTAGTTTGTCTTCACATGTTGGAGGCAGAGCTCACTGACAGTATGAGTGAGGAAGCAGATTTAGGAGCAATTAAAACCATTCATATCAGCTACTTATGAGGAGACTCCCTCTCCGGGGAGCCACCTTCGGGTAACACAATCGAGACGGGAAATCTTGGCTGAGACGCAGCAGTGTTTCCACTGTACAGATAAAAACTATTCTTCTCAGCAGCTTCTTACAGCCATCAGGCAGCGCTCAGCCAACCAGTCGAGCCTCAGTATTCATCCTGCTCAAAACAAGCCCCAGAGAAGATTAATGCTGCAGATAACTGACCAATCCCTCTGCTCTGACGGCTACTCCCTCTCACCCTCGTTTCATCAGTTAATATTTTCTGACAACTGTATATTTTATCCATTGGCGGGATGGCGTGTCCTATCTGCACGCTGGAAGAGAAAGATCTGTCTCCCGGCCGCCTAAAGTAGGCCATGTTTATTCCAACTGGTAAACATTTTGATATCTACCGAAACCTTCACATCTGCTGCGCGTTTTCGGTCAAAACCATGCTGGCATAGGAAGAAAATGGATTAGCCTGGGGGAGACCCAAGTCTGTCAATAACATTTCTAGCCTGTGTTGTGCACGGACTCCGTTGCACTTTCACTAGAAGTCCATCAATTTTTACCCAAAATCTAACTTTTGGAAATGTTATAAAAAAGGTATTTTGGAATTGATTTTATCAATAGTTAACAGCATAGTAAAGTATGGGGTCGGTATAACATGAGATGCCAACCCAGCCATACTCAAGGTGTAGCCGTGCAGCATGAACCAAACCCCTTACACAAATGCCGGTTCTCAAACATTGTTGTATGATTATATGCTTTACAACGCTTATGAAATTCAAAGCGCATTGGCTGCTGTGCACATTCCTGAAGACGACGCGACATTCACATCAGGACTTGGTGACCGGTGTTGTTTTTAACACTTTCCCTTTTATTATAAAGATTAAAATTAAAATTAATAATGTAATAAAAATTAATAATGATTGTATTCTGGTAGTGTCAGTCTTGAGAATATTACTATGAATATTACTAATTTTTAATTATAAAAAAAAAAAAAAAAAAAAGAAACTCTTATTCTAAGAAAAATCTACTAGAAGACCACTACATCATCAATAAAGTGAACATGTAAAATGAAATACTGGCTAAATATAATATTTTGTAATAATAAGCATGCTCTTAATAAGTCTATTTTTTGTGACTTAAAAATAATGTTGATGGATCAGAATGATGCCACAATATGTGAAAAATAAATTCTCAGTTTAATACTAGAACGCAATTATTGAATGCAATGGTAGAAATAAAAAAGAAATGTTCTTCAAATTTTATTTGTTAAAAAAATGTTGCATCCACTGTAATCAACAAACGTTAAAAACTCTTCGACAAAAAAAGGGTATTTTTGTACAAAATATGCAAAAAAAAAAAAAAAAAAAAAAAAATGAATTAAATAAAAAAAAAAAAAGTCAAGTAAATTTTTGTAAATTTGCAGAATCAGGCAAAAAGTTTCCCTTATGAAAAGTAATTAGTCATAAAAAAATACTATAATAATTTCTTTTACGTATGTATGTATAATTTACAAGAGACAATAGAAACACAAAAAAATCACAAAGAGAAAACAGCTCATTGGTAGGCACTTCTTACAATATAAAATATAAAATGTACATATACCAATCCTTTCACCCACCAACTCCAGACTCTGGAGGATTTAAATTAAACAATTCTACCCTTGACAGGACAGACCTTTCCCCAAGGCTTCTCGAATCGATTCAGTCAACTACTCATGTAATGAGCGTGCAACTGCTTTGTAACACGGCTAATCAGCCTTGTCTTTGGTCAACTCTGAACAAATGCAAAGTCTGCAAAAGACATGTCTGAGTTATGCCCTTACACCAGTTCGTACAATGAACCATCACAGTGATCTGTCTTTGGTTTCCTCCCACCCAATTGAGCTTGATGAGCATGACACCTGATAGTCCGCCCTCTCTGGGAATCTCTCTGTCTCAATGCCCCTCAATGACAGCTCCAGTCAGAGATTTTGTGGAACGGTTTTAGGGAGGTGCCAAGCCAGTCGGTCTCACGTTGCACCCCTTTCTTTTCAACCCCGGGCCGATGTGCCCGGCTCCATCACAACAGGCAGCATTCCTCAACCCACGCCATAATATGGTTCGTCTTATAGTATTTCGTAAAAACAGCCACAAACGTGACCACAGCTGCTATCAATCTCCGCCCACTGAGGGTACTGTCACTTTTAGAACATTGTTGCAGAGAAAGCTGACACATAAACGATAGTCACATGTTTAGCTGGTGGGCAACGATGCTGTCAAAATGTCAAACGGGGGTGGAAAGTAAAAGGGAAACATAAGCTTGTTGTCATCTGCACAGCCACACGGAAAACAAAACAATCACCAGATGAGGCCATAAAATACCATTTTACACCCATTCACAACGGTAAAAAAAAAAAAAAAGAAAAAACAGCGCAAAAGATAAAAGGATGGAGCCATCACCTGATCCTGAGTCTCTAACCTGCAGGGCACTGGGTCTCTGCCTGGGTGGCCTACAGGACTATACCTGTGGAGGTTGAGCCATTGTTCGTCAGCTCAACTTGTTAAAACTTTTTAACACTATGCTCAATCTGACGTTTTGTAGCTCCTCTCCAAATTGGATTTAAGATACGCTATAAACAAACAGTTAACTCAACAGGTCAGCAGAAAAGAGATTAGTCTGATATTTTGTTATAATCCACCAAATACCTTTTCTCTAACTTTGGATATAAATATTTTTCAAATGCTTATTTACGTCCCTTTGTCTTCTTCTTTTCATTTCGGCTTGTCCCTTTTTTTCAGGGGTTGCCACAGTGAGTCAACTATTTCCATCTCCCCCTGTCCACTGTATCCTCAACTCTAACTCCAACTACCTCCATCTCCTCCCTCACCGCATCCATCAATCTCCTCTTTGTCTCCTACCTGGTAGCTCCATCTCTAGGATCATTCTTCTACCAATGTAACCACTGTCCCTCATCTGAACACGAACATGAACTCTAGCTTTTTCTCCAAAGCTTCCTGCCTGTGTTGTATTTTTCTTTGTGTAGTAAATGAATCACCCATCATTTTTTTTCCACACTTCACTTTAGTAATCCCTTCTTACGTCTATTGTTCTGCAACATAAAGCCAGTTTTTCACGGTCCTTCTTCACAACTCTATGGTATCATTCAGGAGATCGGTGCTCCTCAACCTGAGTTTCACATTTCTCACCCTCTCAGTGCATTTCCTATGAGCACAGTCAAGCCTGACTGAAGTAACGTCCAGATCAGGTTGAGTCCCTGCTTCTTAAACAGGTTAAATTTGTGTCCAGGGGAGGAAAAAGAATCCTAAGCCAAAAATACAAGGTGAGGAGCAAATCCGCTTCCTTGTGCTGCCAAACAATCCCCTCATTCACTGCCATCTAAAACGACATTTAATTTGATTCTGCTGTTGATCTTTACGATACCCCCAGTGCTTCCAAGACATCTACTCTGGCCAGGTAGGAAGGGCCTGGAAATCTGATGAGCCGTCACACACGGCGTCATGCACAGGAGCGTGAGTGCGCGCTCTCATGCAGGCACATACACACACTTTTAAATGGTGGAAAACATCCTGAAATAAGACCACAGGTAACAGATCCGATTTCACGGGATACATCAGGACATGTGAGACAGCGGTGGAAATACAAATTGGGTTTGCACAAAGTTAACACGGCGCTACTGCTGGCCCCAGCAGATATTTTAATAAAAATTAAGGAGAATTGTTGTCAGAGTGTGAGGAAAATTAAATGGAGTTCAATTGCATGATAAATAAATTTGAATTTTCATGACAGATATTGCAAAAAAAAACAATAAGTGCGTTTTAGGGGTCTAATTTTTACAGTTTTCCAGTCCAATGTAGTTGGACAATACTGTGTTTTACTTTTTAGCATTTCTTAATTGAGGTTTTGCAAATATTCAGGTGTCTGAAGAATTTTTAATTTTTTTTTTCCTTTATTCTTGGAACTTTATTAATCCCTCAGGGGTATCCTTCAGGATATTATTATTAGTCTCTGCGTTAAACCCATCACCGTATTAAGTAGGGCTACACAGAATCTGTAGTCCACCATATAAGCATATCCATCCTAATGCTTCACTGCCTTTAGGCTTTTCACATTTGAGAGTATTTTTTTTCCTCCATCTTAAAATATATTGCTACCGCAATCATATCGAATAAAAACCTCAGGTTTTACCTGTAACACAGCTTCTATTCATAGCACCATCCTGACCCACATAACATCCAGTAGGCTCACCACCTACAGGAGGGCTCACAGTATGGTGCAGTGTAATTTGGGTGGCAGTCGTGGAGACTGCTGGCCCTGCGACCCGGTAACGGACAAGAGGAGGAAGATGAAAGATGAATGCATGAATGAATGGCTCCTAATGTGTGTTTAGAAACTTTAATGAAAATGGAAGTAAGTTTAGTTTGAAAAAAAAAGAAAAAAAAAAGCTTGGTGTCTTTCAACTGATCCATTTTCATATTGTGTCTCTTTCTCTCAGCTAAAATTGATGACAGTGAATGCATAAACCTCGATGCAAAGTGGACATTTCAGAGACCACAGAGTTATACTGGGACATTAACGGAGCCCCGCAGAAGAATTAGCTCATTAATATAATGGTAACAAGATGGAATCAGCTCCCCCCAGGGGACAGATATGGCAGGAGCATCTCCACAGCTGCCGTTTTTTGTAAATCACTCTACTTATCTGGTAGGAGGAGTTAATCAATACGGCAGTATCACTGTAAACAGATAATGTAGCCAGCGTCTGTATAGCAGCCCATTAGGCCTCACAGCCATCCAGATGACGGATGGTGATATGCAGACAGCTGGGCTTCGTCTTAGTGTTGCATTTCGTCACCAGCTCATGAGCCACAGGACAAGGTTTAGGTTTGACATCTTGTATTTTACATTGTTTGGAGCCCAGACGGGCTTTACTGCAGGGTAATGTGCATGTTGTTTATACTGAACATGGAACTCACACTTTGGAAGAAAAAGAAATGAACTTGGTGGGAATTTATCAGTGCTAAAAAAAAAAAAAAATAGAGGTTTAAACAAAAATAAAATACAAAAACAAAAAATACAATAATTGCGAAATAAATAATTTTTCCAAAAAAAAACAAAACAAAAAAAAAAAACACTGATTTACTCATTCTTGTCCTAGTAAATTTATAAAAATTGACTAATACTAATCATACTAATTACTAATCATGTAATCACTAAGATTTCTAGTCTTTTTTTTAATTTAATTTTAATTATTATATTTAAGCAGTCATGCTTTGTGTTTTATTTATGTAAATATAGCTAAATTTGACAACATATATATGTATATAACTATACAATATTGGACATAATATAAAAAAAATGTATTTATGAAGTTATTGTTACTGACAACATGTTATTGTACATGTTGTCGGTGACACTATGTCATCTTTCTCTTTTCCTTTCAGCTTGTCCCTTTTTTCAGGGGTTGCTACAGCGAGTCAACAATTTCCATCTCACCCTGTCCTCTATATCCTCAACTCTAACTCCAACTACCTCCATGTCCTCCCTCCCTGCATCAATCTCCTCTTCGTCTCCTACCTGGTATCCATCTCTAGGATCATTCTTCTACCAATATAACCACTGTCTCTCCTCTGAACATGTTCAAACCATCTTAATCTGGCTTCTCTAGCTTTTTCTCCAAACCTTCCTGTCTGTCTGTCACTATCTTATCTTCAATGCTTTTAAAAACATCACGTGCAACAAAAACCTGCTGAACCACATGAAGGATAAGCAACTTCTTCCATTTTATACTAAAAACAATTCAATGTCAGACTACTCGACGAGTGTGAGAAGAATAAAAAAAAAACAACAAAACTTGAACAACATGAGCCTAATCCTCACCTCCTGCTCCATCAGCACCACATGACATTTAGAGTTCTTTAAAGCCCAGGTTTTCTTAACTTAAACTAACACGTCATGCCGGGATGTGTCCTCAGTCAAGAAAAATACCCTCAGCAATGAAAAGTAGTAAGTAATAAAAAAAGAAAAAAAAGGAAAGAAATGTCTGACTTAAAAGTCTGTTCAGCATTCTCTTAGATAACAACGATGGAGGGTGGAGGTACAAAAAAAAAAAAAAAAAAAAAAAATCAATAAACATGTGATGTCCTTTAAAAGCCTTATAAATACAAGAGGCATTTGTCCATTAGTGGAGTGAGAGCCAAAGACCAGAAAATGCTAATGAATGGGGGAGCGGGGCCATTCAAGTCCATTACACAGTCCCACAGATGAGTGTGGCAGCCTCTTTAAGGTTATCTATTGGTGCAACACACAAGCCTCAGAGCCACAACTCTAAAGTGCTACACTATACTATGAATGATGAATGGGACACATGAGCTTTTGTGTTTTCAGGAAAAAAGAATGAACAAATTGACTATGACAACGAAACCACGCCTCACCTCAAGACAAGGAAACAGAGTTAATCTCCAGGGACATTTGTTTGGAGGAAATAAAGTACAAACAGTGGCTTAGTTGTAACAACACAGACCAACACGTATTAAAGATAATAATTGTGTCCACGTGTGGCCTCACTTCCTTTAGTGATTTAAATATACATTTTTCACATTGTTTTGGTATTTTTAAACTAAAATCAAAATGTGATTTAATCTTCAACACTAAATCATCCATCTATTTTTTGTAATTTGAGAACAATAAAAAAATAAAATAAATTGACTATACAATAAAAACATTAAGCATTCAAATTATACATTTTTAAAATAAGGTATATCTAAATTTTTTTTCTCTCACATTATTTTTCATTATTAAAGCAATAACCAATTTTTTGGCAATAAATTCGGTAATTAGTACGCAATATTAAGTGTTATTAAAATTAGAACAATAACAAACACAAAATGAATAACCTATTGTCAAATTGACGGACCTGTATACCATCCCCTTCATTTTTTTCCTCAAATAAAATGACCAAGTCACTATGGTAAGTCATCCATTTTTTCCACTTAATTTTATAATTTTTTTTTTTAAGCAAACGTCTTGTGTCATTGTGATCCACACCACTGCACACAACAGAACGTCATCTCTGCATTTAACCCATCTCACTCACTGCTCTTCAACCGAGCAGTGAGGGACGGTGCCATGCTCAATGGACCTCAACTTGGCAGTTGGTAGATTTGAACCTGGAGCCCTGCGAACCCCAGTCCGGTTCCTTAACCACTAGGCCACCACTGCTCAATTTTTTTGTAAATAATTTGTGGTTGAATATATGAAAAATTATATCCATAAATTAGATTTATTTACAAACAAACATGATGCGGCTTAGTGACATATACTCACTTGTGTGGAATACGAGGAACTGCAGTGGGTGTGGAAGCAGTGGTGATGACATTCAGAATTTGTTCCAGAGCCAGGAGGCCGCCGCCCACTCGGAAGGCAATTTGGTCAGCATTGTTCTGAGGAACACAGTTAGAACTACAGTTAGAGGAGGACAAGCCACTGGCTGGACAGGGGGATTACATGGCTCTCGCTAGGGACAGAAACACGGCTTCCCCTATGGGGGGCAAAGGGTTGAAACCTGACACAAAGTGATCCCTAAAGTATTCCTGATTAATCTCAAAAGTGCACAACCCGGCTCCACCCCCTGCACAGTCAAGTTTCAGCAAAAGGCAAACGCTCTGCAGGCTCCACTTAGCACCAGGGTGGTCTGTCGTGGGGACCACAGTGTGAGTGAAACCGAGAAAATGTCACTTGACTGGACACAGAGCGAGAACAGAAAATCACATTCAAAAGAAGTGGAAACCTCACTGGAAAAGATTTTAAAAAAAGAAAATCGGATCATCTTCATATTTTTTAGGTTATTTTTTTTGGAGGCCAGCATGTGATCCTCTCCAAAGATCCTTCTTTATCCCATTAACTTTGTTGTGACTCACATATTTGCAGGAGCTTGTGAATTCCATTAGATCCGAAAGTTTCAGAATAAAAGCCATCTTCAGTTTTAAAAATAGTGTTTGAGAATTGTTTTTTATATTTGAACTTGCCATAAAAGATGAGATTTATACTTTCAAGTTGATTTGACAATGTTTATAACGGCATTAAGAACTTAAAAAGAAAATAAATAACTATTAAGCTGTCATTTTGACAAAAAAAACAAAGCCATCTATCTAAAAAAAATGTGTTCTTCCGTTGAGACCTACAGTATGTGGTGTATTTAAATAGTTAGTTCCCGTCTCCTGTGATGAAAGAGTAATTGGCAGCGGGTCGGATGCGCAGTCTCACAAATCAACAAGTATAAATCCAGGAGTGAGCGCTGACTGTCGGGCATGTAAGTGCTTGGGTCGACAGGGAGGAAAGGAGCTGGGGGCGGAGGAGAGGTGTTATTGCCGATGGACGGTTTTCCTCACACGAGTTCAAGAGTGACGTACTAGACTCTGGGTCACTCCTCCATCCAGAGAGGCTACAGCCTTCTCACTGCTGTGACAGCATGAGAATCCCCACCACTTCACAGCGCTTTTGTTCTAGTGATGGGACGCTGCCAACAAGCCTGAACATATTGAGGGAGAAGCGCTGTTGCAAATTACAGATAAGCTCTTTTTCTGTCATTCATGCCCGCTGCTAAGGTAACGGCCCTTCAATTCCGGTGTTGGACACACACAGAGAGGACGTTCTCTACAATCACCTGAGGTTTGGAAAAAGAAACACTCCTGACTCTCTTTACTTTTAACGTAATGAACAATGACAATTAAAGCATCACGGGTGAAAAATCCTCATTATGACTTCCCACTTTTTCCATCTCTGATCAATTGGGTCTGAGTCAGTTTGCAGGGTTTAACCTGTCACACCCTCCTAAAAGCTCATGGGCTAAATGGAAAAGAGCAGCTCTTTCATAGTAGCTTATCAAGAGGTATTAAAACTGGTAACTGGGATGTGTCCAGTCCTGGTTGCCATAGAACACTGAAAGAGTTGTTCTGGAGCCACGTCCTCTTTTACTGCGTTGACAGATCCACTTGGTGTGATGATGGAAAAATGATAGTAAACAGCTTATGTTCAACCACAACTTCCATGCTGTCATGACGTGATTCCTGCATGAGAACAACAGGAAACTAAATTACAGTTAGGACGCATTCCAAGAAATAAGGTGTATTGACCTCTGTGTTCATACGGCAGGTAGTAAAGTTATTCTTTCATAATGAAAACATTTTGAGGATCCAGTTCTCGGCAGATTTTCATCACAAACTTTTTTTTAAATAATTTTGTGCCCAGTAACAAGTAGCGGTCCCCACAAATGCTCGTCGCCCCCATGCAATATCGTATACTGGCAAAAGTTAATATTGGACATTTCTAGCTGCAACCCAAGTAAAATGTATTTACTTAACATAACAATTTTTTTTTTTTTTTCACTTTTTTTCAAGTTTTATTGTATTAACAAAAACACATCTTCAGGTTTCGCGTTAGTTTCCATTCCGAGATTGAGTTTACTCTCCTGTTTTTTCGGGTTCCTTCGGCTACTTGGTTGTTTGCCCCTTCTCATCCCTTGTTTGTATCCGTTTTGAATTAGATTTCTTAATGTTTGGGGCGTTTATTTTATTTGGTCTAGCGGAGCTCCTCTACTACACTGCCATCTAGCTCCTAGGGGGCGGTCCTCTCCAACATAACAATTTTAACACTTACGTAACTGTACTCTTCAAGTTTATTCACTGACTTATTTTGGTGATACAATTATTGTAAAAACGTCTTTTTTTTAATATATATTTTTAATGGCTCAGCAAAGGCCCACTGAAAACAGGTCTGTGATACACTTTAGGACCACATTCACCAGTAGAGAAACCACTGGATTATAGAATTGATTATGCAACAATAAGAAAACAACCACCATAACCACAAAATGACTGTGTCCATTTCTAATTTTTCTAATATTGGGCATAATTATGAGATTTGCAATTCCAATTGTTCAATTGAGTTAAAGAGGCCGACAAAACTCATATCATATCATGTAGTGACATCACAAGTTTTCAACCTAAAATATACAAGGAAGGGTTAACTGAGGTGGGTTGGATTTGCTGACCTGAAAGGCCCAGGAAAGGAGGAAGAACAGCAGCAATGTAAAGAAAGAGAAAGGAAAGCCCGGCCAAATAAGATGGCCTTTTAGACACTAGATAGATAAATAGATTTAAAATGGTCCAACTTTGAGAATTTATCCAATTACTGCTCACAGTGACCATTGTTGGACCAGCTGATGGCAGCCTGAAGCAGCTGTTGAGTCCTGCATCAGTGTCCACTGAGCAGCTCAGCAGACAGATTGCATTTAGTAGCTCCTCCCACTACACTCTAATCAAACAGGGAGGGAGGGAACTGCCTCCGTTTTCCAGCCCCGCTAACAGATGGGCAACAACTGTCACAGTTTCCAGCTCCAAACTGGTTCCAGCTCCCTACCTCTGAGTCAAAAGTTCACTTTATTACAAGTACGAGTCAACAATGTCAGAAAGAGTGAGACGTGTTTCCTTGTTCTCCAAATGTCAACATGAGACACCGTCTGACTGTGGTAAACAAAAGTTTGTGGGCTGAACAGACTGTAAACCACAATAGGACTGTGGCGCTAAACATTTTAGGGTTCAGTGTAAACTTGTGTGTTTACATGACAAACAAGCATATGATTTAGGGCCATGTTTGAGTGCATGGAACTCAACAAGCATCTGTTTGATCTTTAAAGAGAAACAGAATTAATCAAAGGACACTGCGGCGCAAAACCGACGACGCCACAGAAACCACCGACAGCCTGTAGCTGTAAACTAACACACCAAAGGGTGTAGAACCATTTCAGATCATGATGGTCTTGTTAGGAAAAACTATGACCACATAAACAGAACATTTCTACCCAGAGGGTACAGTAGTTTTTTTTTCTGTGAAAAAAAACTCTTCAAAAACTCTAATAATAGAAAGAAAAATCCAAACATGAATTTTTCTACGCAGGCACTCCAGTGATAGAAAAGACTATCATTTTGAGTTTTTATCCTCCAAAATTTAAACCAATCAAGTCAATATCTAGTTATACTTTGACTTTCTGGACTATCTCTGAAGTCTTTAAGGACAAAACACCCCATTAAACTAACTTAAAATAACTGTGAATAAATGTAACATATGTTTTGAACTGTATGAACACCAGATTATAAGGAGCATTGAGCCAAACAAAGCAGACAGATATGTCAGACATTTTTGTTTTATCTTATTCACAACATCTGTGAGACCAATTTTTGGAAAAATTAAAGTTAGTGCGCCTTATAATCAGAACGATGTTTCATTTATAGACATATACAAAATAAATATTGGGTGGCATAGAGCTGCTTTTATAAGAAACAGATTAAATAAAATATATTGGATTCATGTAACTATTTTCTACCTAAAAACTATTTAGTAGGGGGGAAACCAACAGAATCAATATTGTCAATATTGTTTCATGACCCCCTGCAGAAGTGCTTCTGATCAAATATCTATACTGCTGATCCACAAGCGCCAGGGGCCTAACATATAGCAAATTATGACAAATAAATAGAGAACCAGGTCCATTTCTGGCAGTTTATTTGGTTTTCTGCTGAATCCATAACTTTTTGCAGACTTAAGCCAGAGAGTGATGTCCAGCCTCTCTACCCATCACCTACTCCAAACAGCTGGTAACATAAATTCTAACTTGACTGCATTTCCCAAAGTGTTGCTGAACACTCAGAGCTTTTACACCAAAGGTTATATGTATACTCCAGGTTGTAATACAGTCTGGTCTCTCCTAGGTAAGTGACCTGTCACACATGTTGGCCTTCATCTGTCCAGATTTTAACTGAAAGCATTGAAGTCAAAATTCAAGGGGCTGATCGTGCAAGTGGAAAGAGGCAAAGGGAGGGCGGAGAGAGAGAGAGATTGACACAAAGGGAATATTTGCTCTTCTCAATCACCCAGAGTAAAAACTAAAATCTGGTTTGACACAAAATAAACCATTAGAGGCCACAGAGGGAGAAACAGACCGAGGTCAGAGTCTAGACGCAAGACGTAGAAAAGCCGCGGTGGAGTGTCAGGGGGTCGGGGGAGGATGGGTGGGCTATGGGGAGGCAAACGACGCTGCAAGTGGGTGTTGTCTCAGAAATTAGCGGAGAAAGTGGAGACTGGATCAGATATGGGGGAGGGAAAACAAATCTTTAGGTGAGTCAATGACATGAGAGATGCTTGTTAGGTCAAATAATCCAAACGGACCTGACTTGAAGTGACGTTGGGGGCCAGACGCCAGCCACGCTGATGGAGATTCTATTTATTTGACTATGTGTAGGGATTAGGAAGAGTGGGGGGAATTCAACCAAAGACCTCATAGTCCGATCTAATTGCTGTGCACAGCATATATGTCTGCTGTCTCACTAAGACAGCTAAAATAGACGACAGAAAATAACATTCTACTCCTTTAAGTGAAGTAAATGTCCAGAGACGTGAGCAAAACCACCTCGATCGTGGTCTGCGACACGGGGGCTGCCCATCCATTCTGGCCTGGGGATCTCTGACCTTGCAAAGGGAGTATATGGAGCTGAGGGGTGGAGCAATCATGTAGTGACAGCTTGCCAGCT
The DNA here is from genome assembly GCA_016785265.1 of Paraplagusia blochii. NCBI lineage: Eukaryota > Metazoa > Chordata > Actinopteri > Pleuronectiformes > Cynoglossidae > Paraplagusia > Paraplagusia blochii. The sequence goes on from JAFBJS010012518.1 coordinate 32,975, forward strand.
ACTCTCATCGCACTGGTCTCCTCCTCTCTCCTTACAGGACGCCGAGCCACCCACCTCAGTCACTTCTTTTGCTGCCTCTCTGGGGAAATACCGTAATAGCCCCTGCAGCCGCCCTCTCAGTCACTGACGGGACCTCATAATCCCCTCCGTCCTCACACCCAGTGGCATGCACACTTTGGATGTTACGATGTTTGGTCAAACCACAGCTTGACAGAAAATTTATGCCTCATTACAGGGAGTGGGTTCTGTATATTCTCACTCTACAGTATATATTCACTCATCATAAACAGCATGGCAGATGATTTAATTCCCTGCCCATCTTAAAACAATGTCAGTTTAATTGTGAAAAAAAAAAAAGAAAAATAAACTTCACAGCATAAATATATATAAAAAAAAATGTAGCTAGAATTGTATAGAACATTTATTCAGCTTTGTCGATTTAAATTTAAAGTTTGAGGGAAAAAAACCCACATATCCTCAGTGTCTTTGTTCAATCATGCCTTGTGCATTTTTGTCTAAAATCCAATTTAGCATTGTCTAAACTAGTGACATCTGAGTCATGCAAGAGACACAGACACAAGACGACGTACGCTCTCCAGCGAGGAAGCTCCTCTATTGGTACCATGTGGACAATGAAAACACAGCTAATCTGGTCTTCATTAGCCAATAACCGAAGGCACGTTGGTTTGGAGTAAGTGATACTCTACTCTGGGAGAAGGAGAGACAGAGGGAGCCACAGCCAAACACAACTCTCACTTAAGAAGCATGCCAAAGGGCTGGCATGACCTGTGCTCCGCTGCATTCTGTTGAGTTGACAGCAAAGCAACAAAGCAGAACGTGAGGGTGAACAGATGATCGCAAAAGGTACTACTGGTTGACCGTTTACAGAAAAAAAAAAAAAAAAAAAATCATGGCAGAAATGTCAAAAACCTTTGAAAATTTTTTACAATTTTTTTTTTTTAAATTGAAACCCCAATTTTAGAGTTGTTTTGTTATACAAAGTTACCCCTGTTTTTATGTCGTCTCACGGCTCTATCTGCCTGGTCTGTAGGTGGGGCTATGTTCACACTTTAAAACTCTGATCTAATTCACATAAACACCATACTTTCAGTAAGATAACCAATTATCCACTAGCTACACAAATAAACTATATAATAAACAATGTATTAGTGATTGCAACTTCAAGTTTTTTTTTTCAGATATTTTAGTCTTCATTGATGTTTTTATGCCACAATCTCAGCACTGATTCTTCTTGGGGAATTTATGGCAGACCTGAATCTTCTGACTTCCCTTGCTGACCCATAATAAATGTATATGTACTATTTACTCATGTTCATCTGCTTATTTATTATAGGGTTGCCCAAATTACACTGCACCATGCTGTCTGACTTCCTGTGGGTGGTGAGCCCCCTGGAGGTTATGTGGGTTGGGACGGTGATAGATCAGTGCGCCTTAGTGGCAACTTGGCAGATGGTGGATTAGAACCTGAAACCTTGTGGACC
>JAFBJS010012540.1:0-35633 GCA_016785265.1 Paraplagusia blochii
GGAGATGTTAGATGATTGTTTGTATATGTATTTTCTATTGTATATGTATTGTGTACTTCTTGCATTTTTACGTCATGGCCAGAGGACTACAGATGAAAACTAGCCTTTGGCTAATTCTTTCTTATTTAACCATGTGTTTATGAAATTGCATTTCCCCCTTTTAAATATACCAAACTAAAACCAAAAAAGACTGGCAACTGTATAGTGTAGAAAGTGGAGTTGCAAAATTTTATTGAATCGAACTTGATCAATCGTTTAATATTGTCTTTTATGAATCATTTCTGAATCAGATCGTAGCCTGTGAATCGAGATATGAATCTGATCGTTATGTGAGTGAAGATTCACCACACTAATAGATAGGTAATTAGGTAGCTAAGCAGATACATAGATTTAATGGCAGAACTAAACTATGAACTACCAAATAACTTTGCCTCATCAGAAACTACCAAAACTAAATGTATTAGTTAGGAATCAGATTTATACAAACATAGATGTAACACTTACAAACACAGATTTAGGTGTACTAAATCCCCTCCAGGGAAGAATCAGTGTTTATGTTTGAAACCATAGTACCACTGCTGTTTTGTAGGTTCATGGTTTAAAGGATGTGTCTAATCAAGCTTCATTCACCTCACATTTCCTCACAGTGCTCCATTTCACTAGGAATTGTGGAGTTTTTCAATCGGGTAATGCAAACTGCCAGTTTGCTGTGGGTGGTAGATATTAATTCCTCTCAGGGTGTGAGCAGGTTTCTCAGCGCTGTGTTGAAGGAGCAAGCAAACACTGCTGCACTCCCGTCCAACATCTTTCCCTCAGCCAATGTCTCCTAGCAACCATCACACTGCTTCCTCACCACTTGCGTCAGCGACCCGCAGAACTTCCTTCCACGGGAACTTTATTTATAAATTAGATGGATGACAAACTGTAACATGTAATTTCAGACGCTATTGCTGCTCTTCCATCCAGCCTTTTCCTTGTATAAACAGGGAACACTCCCTCATCTCTTGGCACCTTTACCCCTGGGCACTGTGGGTCTGTTCCTGTCCTGCTGATCATGGGCCAACTTAAAATTAATCTCACTCATGCACATTTATTATGCAGAGATATTTTCTGAATTATGCATGCATGAGCCCAGGATATGTTTTTGTAAGTGTTATTTGGAGAAATCTTTTTAAGAGCAGCTTCACAAGGAGGCAAAAAAAAGAAATCAATGTTTAACCTGACGTTTACTGGAAACAAACAGGAGGAGGCCAACACAGAGTGCACAGCATAAACAGAACACAGGCATCATTTCAAGTTGATATTAGTCCATCATTGGCCATGGACTAATGTACAGACACATCTGCCCTGTGCTGAGTCTGGGCCTTAGTTTCATGTTTTACAGTAAAAATAATTATTATGCTATTTAATATAATGTGTAATAAAATATTTGATGATGATCATGTCAGTTAAATGGTGATCAGGGAAAGTGAACAGGCTGAAAGCTTAACACACATCAAAACAAAGAGACAGAGAGGGAGTGAGAGGGAATCTTCTTTTTAGGACCAATGCATGTGTATTCTCAACAGAACCTTAACACTAAGCTGAACCAATATGAGTTCTGAATCTAACTCTGGCCTAAAGACTTCCATTATTAACTAGGGACTGGGTAATGGTTCTAACTCATAGGAATTGGGTTTTGGCCTCCATAAGGACTTCAAGACATAAACGGAAATGGTCTTTAGTTAACTAAAAAAAACTAAAAACTAAAAATTACTAGAGAAAAAACACACAGCCTGCATTTTCATTCAGAAATCAAAGAAATCCCCAGGTAATCGCAATACAGTTATTAATTTTTGAAATACATTCATTTTCTAGGCACAAAACAGACAGTGGATGGAGGCAAAGAAGGAAATCTCACTGTGTAAAATTCAGTGATTCAGTGATTCCTCTAGCAGACATGTCCAAACTGTTCCACAAAGGGCCGGTGTGGCTGCTGGTTTTTGTTCCAACCAACCAATAGCACATAGCTTGGCCAATCAGGTGCTTGATGACTGTGATCAGTTGATTAAACCTGTCAACTCAGGTGTGCTGCTGCTTGGTTGGAACAAAAACCTGCAGCCACAGGTTCCACCCTTTGTGGAACAGTTTGGACAGCCCTGCTCTAAAGCCCAGCATACACTATGTGGTAATCTGGCAATAAGGCCTGTTTTTCTGGCACAGTTGTGTGAATATCGTGTGAAAATCAAACATATTTGAAATCCTGCCGATTTACCCAAGAGTTTAACCTCAACCTGCCACAATGCACATGCAGGAACGTAGATAGGGAGAAGCAAACAAAGTCAGCAGCACAGAGCAGCATGGCAGAACTGACAGATCAGACGGACCATGTCTGCCAAGACATTCCATTGTCCATACACGTTGTCATCATCATCACTTTTTCTCTTTCTGTTTAATCCTTTTTGTTCATCATTCTTATGTATGGGCACAGTATGTGCCATGATCAGTGGTAACTTGACAGTTGAATTAAAAAATATATTGCACACTGTGCCTGATTTAAAGCTAGGTTCGAGCCTTAAACCCTCATTTGAAAGGCAGATATGTGTGACAGGTATGTAAGCCTTATAACCACTACACTATGGAACCAAGACTCAGAAAATAAAGGCAAAGGTTTGTTCCACCTGTCAGGTCTGTCTGTCTTCCCTTCCTGCTGTGTCTGGTCGTCAGTGTGATCATAGTCACCTGTGTCTCTGTCGTTAGTCTCACTCATGTCACCTGGTGCCCTGTGTATATATAAATCAAATAAATAAATAAATTAGAACTATATTAATCCCTAGGGAGTGTCATTTGGGGAAAAGTATCCTTCAGGGGCCACTAGGCCACCAACTGCCCCTCTCCCTCACTCAGTCTATTTAGATCATTGTTAAGTGTTAGTTGTTGGATGGTCACTAGTTCATGTTCCATGGTCTGTTGAAAGGTCCATACTTTTCTTTTGCCAAGATAGATAGACAGATAGATAGATCACTTTATTCATCCCCGGAGGGAAATTCGGTTGTTACAGCAGTCCGGTATAGTGAATAGAACACTAGGGATAATAAAATAAAAGTAAAATAACAGAAAATAAGCACCAGAAAGCCATGCTCTGTACCTGCCTGGCCTTTTTGCCAGTGATTTTTTTTTGTTACGTTATTTTTGTTGATTTTCTGATTTTTTTTAAACTCTGATTTTCTGCACTCAAGAAGAGCTCTACCAGTTCTTGCATATGGGTCCTCACTACTTCCTGCCAACCACATAAAAATTTCTGACACCAACAGCTTGTATTTAGCTCTTGTTCAGTGCAGCAGCATTTTTCTCTTTTTACATTTCATTTAAATTTAATATAAAATCTGTGGCTTAGGAAGGACCAGGATCTACTGTCAATAGGAAACAGGAGGCTGATGGCAGCACTGATAATGAGTATTGATGCAGCAGATAACTGTGCCAAGGAAACCAATTTCAGCCTGATCTGATATACAATTTCATAACAAACAAAATGACTAATAGTGTCCACGAACTCAAAACCCAAAACAAAAGTGGGTCGACTCAAATCCTCAGACTTGCCTTTGACCTTGTTTTAAAAGCGAGTGATGCATTGATGCAATGTTTCCTTAACAATGTGCTGCAGGTTTTAAAAAACAAGTTAATTTTATACTGAAGCCATTTAAACTTATATAATTATATCATATATGCTCTTTGTTCATCAGAAATTAATATTAGTGTGTTTCCGGTAACGTGAAATTGGGTCAGCTGGAAAACTTTTTTTTTCTTAAATTAAACATATATAACACAAGAGTTGGAGCTGTGGCTGAGCCATTAATTATGCAGGAGAGGTAATTAAGCAAAGATGTCAAACTTAAATTTACAGTAGACCATAATGAAAACTGGAACAAAGTCGCAGGCCCTCAATTTATAATATATTCGTATATAATATATTGAAAAAATGATGGGATCTCCCCATGTTTTTCTTTCTCTTCAAGTATTTTATGTAGATTTTTTTATATGGTTTCAACTTTTAGTTTTAGCTAAACATTAACATTAGAATGCCCAGGATTCCCGTCTACTCCTCTGAAAGTGCTCTGTTCAATTCATCAGATTGCAGGTTCTGATAGAACTCCAAGGTTTGGACAAACATCAAATTTTTTTTACTCAGGTGTGACATTATGATCACTATACTCAACTACCCTACTGACGCTAGAGGTAGGAGATCCTGTATATGTCACTAATGTTAAACTTATATTATATCTTCTCATCTGTAGCCTTTTCAGTTCAGTAAGTCATCCAAACAATGTATCTGCTGTGACACAGTGCTTACAACACTAATACTTAAAAAACCTGGCAATATATTAAGTGGCTATATACTGGAAGGTCGACTCTAATACACATTTGATATGAAGTTGCACAAACACTAAAATATTGAGGAAAATTTGTAAATAATGCAAAATGCAATGCAATTTCAACACAAAAATGCTCGATCAGTCAGGTGACTACTTTTTTATTTGGTCTTATAGAAATTAAGTCAACATATATTTAATGTTACTCCTTTCAATGGCAGCAGATGGCAGTCTTTAAATGTAAAAAAAGAACTAAAATAAAGACTTAAAAGTAGGGATGTCAAAAATACCAGTCGGCCAAAATTTCCGGGAGAAAATTTGCATAAATACTATTATTATTGTTTTTATCTTTGATAATGAAAATCTGATAACACAATGCCTGGGTTATTACACATTGCTGGAATTACTACTAATACTACTAATAATACTCATAGGATTCCAGTACGTTTACCTCACTTTTGGAGGCAAACGATATTGGTATTGGTTGATATTGGCTTCAGCAAAAGTTAATATTGGTTTTAATCCACAAGCCCCCAGATTGCCACTGATGAGCTCTGATTAAATTCTTATGGTGTGATTTTCTTTAATACCTGTGTGTATATCAGCATCGTGTTCAAACAAACAGCACCAAGTTTCACAATGAGCAAGTAAAACGCAAGGCATCTAAAAGTGAATTGACGTTTTATCTGAAGACTGAACTCAATTAGATGTACTTCTCAAGAAAGGTTTTCAAACACTGCTCTAACCTTAACGAATTATCAAGGTCTTGCTCATGTACCAACTTATAATCAGCTCTAACCCACTCAAAGTACAGTGTTTTATAGATAAGAGTCAAAGATTCTGCAATGACACAGAGGAGGACATCATGTTCCATTTCAAATGAAGCAAAAATAAAGAAGCAAAATATATGGATATATATATATACATATATTGCAGCAGAAAGCTATAAAAGCTATACAGTAGCTTCAAACTGAAACCCAGAAACCTCTTTATTCAGACTCACCCACTGCAGGAGCGTCATATTCATCACCTAGCAGTATTTCCGGAGCAGAGTAGGCCAGAGAACCACAGGAGGTGTTGAGTTTTTTCCCAGGCTGGAAGCGGTTGCTGAAGCCAAAGTCGGTTAGCTTTACAACACCCTGTTTTTCGAAGAACACTACGTTTTCTGGCTTCAGATCCCTGTGCACGACATGTAGCTGATGGCAGTACGAGATGGCATGGACAATTTGGGCGAAGTAACACTTGGCAACCTGAAGGGGGGGAAGAAAATGGAAGTTACAAAATGTTGATTTGAATTATATTTGTTTTTTTATGTTTACGGAACTTGTTTACTGAAATTGACAAAAACAAAAGAACACTACAAAAGGTTTGGAGAATTTCTGAAAAGTAGGCCAGAATTATACAGTATGTTTTGGTACACTGCTTTCTGACATTTACAAGGAACACAAGAGTTATTCACCAAATTTAACTAATGTGTTAATGTTCCAACATGCATCTGAAATTCCAAGTATGTTAATCCACGGTCAATATCCAACAAATGTATTTTGTACAGGCACGTTTTTTTTTTCATTTTAGGAAACAAATCAAACTTTCCAATAAGTCCTTGTGCTAACCTTAAGCCAGGTGTACACAATGTGGCACTGGAGCACCCGTCTGCTGCTTACACTGTACGACTATACCTCACATGTCTTACTTTACAACTTTAGCCAGAACTGCTTTGGATAAGTCTGGTATATCAGTTCTGCTACCTGTTTGTTGAATTGTTTTCTCCCCGTATCTTTGTTCACGCATATGCAGTGTAGCAGGTTGAGGTAAAAATGATGGGTAAACAATCAGAGGATTTCAAACATTTTTGAATTTTACACGATCAATTGCGAGGTTGTTGGGATGCGATCTTCAGGTGACAATCGCTTGTCTTAACACTTTTTATGCTACATTAATTAGCTTTAATCTAAATATTTTATTTTTTCTGTATCAGAATTTCTGAAAAATAAACTGATTTATTTGCAATTATCCTTTGGGTGTTTTCAGATTTACATACAGACTTATTGTGTTTCTGTCTAGGACAGGGGTTTGGCAACCCAAAATGTTCAAATATCTATATTGGCCCAAAAAACAGAATCCATATGTTTCTGTTCACCATGTGTTCACTATGTAACCACACTGCTCTAAAATTTTTGGTGCTTCAAGTTTAACTGCCATTACAATATTAATGTTTTATACAAGCAATAGATATACAGATTTTTGGTGTCATTTTTATTTTTGAGTGTTAAAAAAAACAACAACAAAATGGATGGGCATTAAAGGCCTCCTGTAATTTCAGACTTTAGTATGGAAATTAAATGCAATCCTCTTCGAACCTCAAAAATAATACAAATCTTCTCTTTCCTCCTTACCTGGGCCACAGAGTGCAATAGCCTGCAGTTAAAACGCAGCCTTCAATTATTGAAATAAAACAAACATTTATTAATATTCATATTTATTAAATGAGCAAAATAGAGTTAAGCTATTATTTATTAGCATAGTACTTTTGATGGAAATATTGTGTATTTTAAAAAAACATAAAAAAGGGTAAAACTAGAGATGCACCGATTCTTGGCCAATACCGATTACCGGTTTTAAAGGTGGTCTGACCTGCGAAAACCAATTTTTCCCATACAGATTTTCCTAACAGATAGACATCATATTTGCTTGGGTTGAGAATAAAACATCAAGAAATAATGAATAGTTTCAACAGTGGCCCCGGAGAGGATTTTTATTTTCAACACACAACACAGTGGAGATGAACTTTAGGTAGCTCAAAATCATCATCCAACCATTGAGCTGTGAGGCTCAACGTTGACACTTAGCTCACGTTTAAAGTCCAGATGTCCATTGTAAAACTGATCGGGTAATGGTGGCATCAAGCCATTTGCGTAAATGTCTTGAAACGCTCTCAAACAACTCTGGCAGCGCTGTATCAGAAAAGTACCGCCTAATTAGACAATTGTGGAATCAAGTGTTCTACCAGGTTTACAATGCATCATGTACCACGCTTAATTTTTCTAGTGTTGGCTTTGAACTTCTCAGTACTCATGTTGAACATAGAAGCCACACTGGAGGGTTGTTGTGGTTGCTAAAGGACTCTAATGCGTCCCTCCTCCTAGAAGCCGTCTCCTCTTTATATTTGCAAAAAAAGAAAAGGTGCTTCTTTTTTAAGTGCAGTTTTAAGTCTGTTGTCCCACAAAGTCTTTGATTTGCAGTCATTACAAATAGCGTGTTTTGGTATCGTCCTTGCACAATGTAAAAAAGTCCGCTCTGGGTGCATTGAGCTGCCCTCACCACGCATGCGTGTTATTGTGACTGCTATGTGACCTTTCAGTCCTTTTTCTATATTTACAAGTTTTTGAAAAAATCTCCAGTGGGCCACTAGCGGCGTGCTAAAGAGCTGCATGTGTGCATCTGGAGCCGCGGGTTGCCGACCCCTGGTCTAGGAGAACCTCACCTCCTCGTTGAGTCCTCCTTCATGTTTCATAATACAGTCGTACATATCTCCTCCATCTCCAAGTTCAAGAATGAGGTAGAGCTTGGTGGCCGTGTCGATGACCTCGTACAGGCGCACTACGTTAGGATGCTGCACCATTTTCATGCACCTAACCTCCTGGAAAAGGTGTCCACGGGCCACGGGGTCCAGCTTGGTTTTCTCTATTACTTTGACTGCAACCTAGTGGAGAAACAAAATTAAAACTTACATAAGACTTTACCAGTGACTTTTCCAAAAAAAGTCACTGGTACTGAACCAATTCTAATTCCTAATTTAAAGTACTAAACAGTACCTTTTCTCCAGTGAATACGTGTCGAGCGAGTTTGACCACAGCAAAGTGGCCTCGGCCCAAAGTCTTGTCCAGGTCGTACAGCCCAGCGATCTTCCCATCACGATGACGTTTGAGCCCAGCCATGGCACCTAGCTAACAAAGAGAAAGGTAGCTGGATTCTGTTGCCTGCTGGTCCACGGTCAGTTGTCCATTTCTTGCTCACTAAACTGATGTCTGTTGAGGTTGATGGTGGAGGTTGGGTTCTAGACCCACCTTGGGTCTGTTAATCAAAGCTTTTAGGGTTTGAAGGCTTCGCTTCTCTTCACAATCAGTCTTCTGGTGTCCCTCTACTTTAAAGTGCTGAGAGAGAGGAGATCTGCCAAAACAATATATAGTTATAATTAGAGTGAAATCAAATCTTAGGTCCTGGATCAAAGAAATCCATTTATTCATCTTCATCATCTTGTTTGTAAAAGTCAGTATCTCTGACTGCAATCCAAATCGCACTGCTCTATGCTGTGAGCCTTTCTGTGTGTGGTGAGCACACTGGAAGGTATGTGGGTCTTGACAGTGCTTATGCACCCTTTTTTATGCAGGTTAGGCCATAAGTTACATTGCACAAAAAATCCTATCTATTCTTTAAGGCAGTGGTGTCCGTCATTTTTACCAGCGGGCCACATCAACAAACCAACTTCCTTGAAGGGCCAGTTGCACTTGAAAGCAACTATATGCAGGTTGTGCCACTTGGGGTGTGCAAATTGTGACGGGCTGATTTGATTGGAGTTCAGGCAGTGGGTATTACTTTGTTCTGAGCAACATGGCAGACAACACAGACGAAACTTACAGCGTTTCTCATTTCAAATCGAAGGTTTGGACATCATTTGTCTTTTTTCAAGGAGGATGGAAAGATAGATAAAAGCAACGCGATTTGCCGACTCTGTAGAGCGACAATCGAATACAATGGAGGTCCAACAAACTTTAGCAGTCACCCGACAAACAGCAAAGTGGGACTGATGACTGGGTGACGATGACGATGATGATTGGCACGGCAGCAACAACCAGTAGTCAGAGGAGTGGACAGAATAAAATACAAAAGTTTTTCCAACCGCAGTTCAGCAATAACTCGCCAAAGTCCAAAGCAATAACGGAACACTCGTTATATCACAAAAAAGAGTCCTGTGTGACAATCTGGTTACTGTGACAGAGTGCTATCTACAGCTAAACTATTCTAAAACTGTAGGCATGTATTTAACTGAAATAAGTAGAGTGTCACCTGATCCTGATACACTTGTTAATGGAGATAAAATACAAATTGTCAATCAGTATAAATATCTTGGGTTAATATAAGATTCACAGCTCATCATATCATAGCATATCATATGTTTATGAAATTTCCCCATTCAAATAAACTAAACAAAAACTAAAAAAGACTGGCAACTGTATAGTGTAGTTGAGAGCAGAGTTGCAAATTTTTATTGAATTGAACTGAACCGAATTGGATCAACTGAATCGATCGATCGTTTAATATTTTTTATGAATCATTCCTGAATCGGATCGTAGCCTATGCTTTGAGATTTGACCCGGATCATTATGTGAGTGAAGATTCACACCCCTAATATTTATACAAGTTAATGCAGTTCATCATAATTTTTATATAACAATATTAGTTATTGCTGTGTTATAACACCTTGTTTTATTATAAGGTTAGGAAACTCTGCCACATTTATGTTATAAAATGCTTTGTAAGATCCTCCGGGCCATACAAAATGACTTAGCTGGCCACATTTGGTCCTCGGGCCTTGAGTTTGACACCTGTCCGTTAAGGTGAGGCATTATATGCAGTACTCACTTCTTTAGGGTGTAATAGCTTTTTGGGTTATGAGCAATAGCATGGTTCAACACATGATTGTGACAGACCAATCTAGTAGCCTCCATGGGTTTACTGGATCCCAGCATACACTGTGATTTTGCCACAATTTTTTAAGTTGTGCGATGATCTGCGATCTAAACTAATTCTTAGCCCAGTTGTGCGCCTTGACAATGTACACAGTTATTCTTTTCAAAAATATGACCGTAGGTCAGAATAATTAAATGAATTGCACTGCCAAATAGAAAATGTGTCTATTGATACATTACAACCCTGTTAAAGAGTTAAAAAGTGGGAAGCTGATCTCTTGACAACTGTTGCTTGTTGTTGCTTTGAACCATAACCCTCTCGCTTTAAGGAATTGAAAACAAAACACCTTCTTACTAAATTGCTCCAAACATTGACTTGCTTGTTCACCTGTTCACTCATTCAGTCAGTATTTCACAACCCCTATTACGAAACATGGCCTGCAGGGGAGGCACGGCATTCCTCTGCCTGGAATTTGTTAGTGTGCCAAGATTGTAGATGTGAATTACAAAAAAAACACCTACATACACATACAGGTGAGGACAAGCATTTCTTTAAAAGGACTTCCCCCTAGGTGTGTCTAACATACGTGGAATTCAAGCAGAAAACAGGAATCCAAATACTGTTGCCAGGGAACACAGCTTCCCACACAACTACATACAGTACAACACAGCAGGATTAATAGTTTACAGGCAACCAGCAGGCAGCAGTGGTGTGAGTGAAATGGTAAAAGCCTCAGGAGCTCTTAGGAGTTTTTGAGTGATTCTCAGTTGGAGATTGTCCCCCGTTGACAAATAACTGACTTATGTAGTTGTGATAACCGAAGTCTGACATCTCAGTCCATCACTGTCTCTGCAGAATTCTTCTGACAGTCTCATGTCAAGTTGCCGACAGCCCCAAAAAAGCCACTGCCTTTAAAGAACAATGTGCTTCTGGGTGTGTTCATGCGATGACAAAAAGACACACGTCTTAGGTCAACAGAGCCGGTTAGGTAAGATAACTGTCAGATAATTGTGGGCAATGGTAAAGATGTGATGTGTTAGGCCAATAGGTTAGTTCTTTTAGCCTTCTCTATGCCATCTATAGAGAAAACCAAGGTTAGGAGAGGTTTTTTTTCTTCTTAGTAACATGAAGCACTTGGGAATTAAGTTGCCAATTTTTATTTAATCTATTGGATCGAACTGAACCGAATTGTTTTATATTTTTATGAATCGTTTCTGAATCGTTTCTGAATCGTTTCTGAATCTCAATCGAGATTTGAATTGGATTGTTATGTGAGTGAAAGATTCACACCCCTAATAGATAGATAGATAAAACTGCATACTATTACTATTAAACTATTAATTAAATGCGCCCTCTTTCATGGAACCATGTGTAAAGTCCAAAGTACATTAACACATTCGCACAGAGTGCAGGGAGGACTTGCTGTACATACCTGCATACTTGCAGTAAGTTGCATAACTATTCACTGTGCTGCCAGATATTGATTTACAAGATTTTATGTGTGACACTGTAGAGGAGTCAGGAACTGTTTAGCTACTTTGTAATTGCCTGTTAGATTTTAGATTTTAACATTAGGGTTATCTGACTGTTGCTACACAGAAAAATGTGTTTCCTGGTCAATACAATGGGAGCATTAATGCTGCAAATAATAATTAACTCACAATAACTATGTCAGAAATAAATAGCTACAGTATGCATGTACTGCAGTAGCATTGACAGTGTAATGTAACTACTTCTAATAACCGTAGAATACCTACTGCTCTGCATTGATTGGTGTATGTAATGTTAAAATAAAATGTACTTATATAAATATATATGTAAGTTACATTTTTCATTCATTCATTTTTGTAGCAGTATGTCACACTGCTTCTTACTGCGAGCCTTCCTGTGGGTGGTAAGCACACTGGAAGTAATGTGGGTCTGGACGGTGCTACGCTCAGAGCACCTCAGTGGCAACGTGGCAGCTTGTGGATTAGAACCTGAAGCCTTGTGGAACCAAGTATGCTTCCCTTGTAATTCCGTGACTTTTATGGCTGTACTGTACTGTATGTTTATTTCTGATATGGTATCCCTGATATATGAGCTGACAGTCCAATGTTTTAATTCAAAGAATAATGTCACATTAACAAGGAAAAACGATTACCAGAGAAACTATTCCTAATTAATTTCTGACTATAACACTGATGAGAACTGACTGCATGATGGTGAATTTGATAGTTTAAATGAGGCCTCTCCACCCAGTCACACTAACCTTCACATCCCTTGAGGTTCTGGTCATGGAAGTGGGGTGGCAGCCATCTTTGACCATACTTCAAGTATGCCTAAATCTAGTATAATTCATAATTCATTTGAAAGCCATTCTGGCTCACCAAATCGGGAAAACAGTTTAGATCACCATAGTCTACCGGGCTCCTGGCCCATACTCTGATCTTTTTATCTGAATTTCCAGAGTTTCTTTCAAATGTAGTACTTAAAACTGATAAAGTAATTATTGTTGGAGATTTCAATATTCACGTAGATGTAGCCAAATATAGTTGCAGTACTGGTTTTGTGTCAGTTATTGAATCCATTGGCTTTTCTCAGTGTGTACATGGACCCACACATAGCTTAAACCATACCCTTGACCTAGTCCAAGCCTATGGTGTTGAAATTGAACACCTTATTGTTTCTCCCCAAAATCCTTGACTGTTGGACCATGTATTAATCGCCTTTCTATTAGTGGAGCTCAATAATGTTGAAACATGCATTTGGTCACGACGATTGAATGAGTGCCATTTCTGGCAGTTCCACTGGCTCTTAGTGTAGTCCCGGCTCTTTACTTTTCAGGGGACTCTTCCAATAACTCTAGTCCCTCTGATATTGATTCTTTGGTTGACAGTATTGCTGACTCCCTCCGAAATACTTTAAATTTAATTGCCCCAATTATAGATAAAACTATCACTATAAGGAGGACGGCTCCTTGGTACACACCTGTACCAAGGGCTAGATACTACACTTCTTAGAAAGAGGAAAATAAGAAAAATCCTAGGTTCCTGTTTAGCTCTGTAGGCAGGCTGACTCAGGGACATACTGTAACTCCATGGAGCAGAGCATCCCAGCTCATCTCAGCAGCTCTGACTTTATGAGTTTCTTTACTGATAAAATAGTAAATATCAGGGAAACTTTAAATGGCCTCCTGGCATCAACTGCAGCTACTCTGCTTTCTGATGCCATGGTGCAGGAGAAAGCTGGTAAACCAAGCATATCCCTAGCCACATCTGGCCACATTTGACCCCTTAGACTTGCGTCAGGTGACTGCCATGATCTCCTCTGCTAAATGTCCCACATGTATTTGAGACCCTATTCCCACTAGGCTCCTTAAGGAGGTGTTCCCCCTATTTGGCACCTCCTTATAAGATATAATAAATGTATCTATTGCAATTGGCTATGTCCCCCTAAATCTCGATGTTGGCATCATTAAACTACTCCTTAAGAAACCCTCCCTGGACCCAAAGGTCCTAGCAAATCATAGGCCTATCTCCAATATGGTTTTGGTCGTACTTAACTGACCGATATCAGTTTGTTCAGATTAATAATACTCAGTCCCCCTGCACCACGGTCAGTGTTTGTGTCCCTCAGGGATCTGTGCTAGGTCCATCCTTGTTCACCCTCTATATGCTCCCATCAGGCGATGTGATCAGGAAACATTCAATTGACTTCCATTGTTATGCTGATGACACTCAATTGTATCTATCAATTAAGGCTAGTGAGCAAGATCATCTACAGCAGCTTAAATCCTGCGTAGATGACCCATATTGTTTTGTTGCTTAATTCTGATAAAACTGAGTTACTGGTCCTAGGTCCTAAACGTGTTAGGGATCCATAGCTGACATAATAGAATCTGATAGTAGTTTAACCACTGCCTCCAACACCTCTGTTAAAAACCCAGGTGTTATTTTTGACCAGGAGTTTTCTTTTAAATCACACATTTAAAAATGTGTCTAAGACTGCCTACTTTCATCCCTGTAGCAATAGGAAAGTTAGATACTAAAGCAGATACTTCCCTTAGATGCAGCTGAGAAGCTGGTCCAGGCCTTTGTTACTTCTAGGCTGGACTATTGCAACTCTTTATTAGCTGGATGCTCGGCCGGTTCTCTGAGAATTCTGTAGCTTATCCAGAACACAGCAGTTCATGTTCTAACTGAAACTAGGCAGAGAGACCTTATCTCCTCATTCTTGCCTCTCTTCATTGGCCTCCAGTCCACTTTAGAATTCAGTTTAAAATTTTACTGCTTACATTTAAGGCTCTCCATGGGCCAGTACCCTCCTATATAGTGGAGTTGATACAACCCTATCAAACCCAACCCAAACTCTTCATTCCTTAGGAGCAAACTATCAAGCCCCTCTACTTTGGAACCAGCTGCCAGTTCAAGTCCGAAAGGCAGACACAATCTCAACTTTTAAGGGTAGATAAAAAAAAATTGTTTGACAGTGCCCATAATGGCCTACAGATCCAGCCGCAGACCCTATGTGAGGCCTATGGCTGGACCTAGGGTCCCAAATATGCTGATGTAGGTTGTGGCACATTGAGTCCTTTCTTCTACCTCTTTCTCTTTATTCCCTCTATTCTTGGACTACTCTTTATTCCTTATTCAAAAATTGCAATAGACTTAACACCTGGCCAGTCTCTATTCTTACTATACTGCAGACTCCCATTGCCGTGGGTTGGACTCAGGACCTAACCTATGCACCTTCACCCAACTCCCCAAGGAACCTGCTTGTTGAGATCTGGACCCAGGACCTCGAAGACTTAATTTGACTTTGAAGGGACTTTGTAGTGGCAATTTTTTCTAGTACTGTTTAGTTTGCCCGTGTGTCCGCCCTGGGTGAGGATCCCCTCCACTGTCCATCACCCTGAGGTTTCTTCCTTTTCTCCTGTCTCGGTTTTTTTGGGAGTAGTTCCTCAGCCGGTCTGAGGTTCTATAGGGGTGGGCAGATTTCCTCCTTGTATCGCATATTATTTGTTTTAATGTATGACTGTTTACTACCTCAACTGTTACATTAATGTAACAGTTCTTATGATTTGGCGCTTTAAACAAATACAAGTTGAAGTTGAAGTTGAAAATACCTTAACCGTCACAAAAATAATTTTCATTTGGAATTCAAAACGTTTTAGTCGCAACTGGACTTCTTTTTGGAGATGAAAGACATGTTATTCTTCAACTAGAAGGAAACACTAGCAGTTATACTCCCCTAAACCACTCTGTGATTGTGTTATAGCATTTTCATTATTTGAGGAAAAATCTATATCAATCTTACTTCCACATCAAGTAATTATGCTAATATTAGGCCGATAATATTGGTTAACGGATATTACAATTTATTAATTCTAACAAGATGAGTAGAAAGGAGGAAAAAAAGGAAGCAAGGTAGGTAAGTAGGTTAGTGGGAAGGTAGGAGTATAGGAGTATAGAAGATAGGTAGGTAGGCAGGTAAGTAGGTAGGTAGGAGGGAAGGAAGGAAAGAAAGAAGACTATTAAGAAGGAGGTAGGCAGATTTGTTGGTAGGTAGGATGGAAAGCATACAGATTGGAAGGGGAAAGGAAGGTTGTTAGGGAGGAAGGAAGGAAGGAAGGAAGGAAGGAAGGAAGGATGGATGGATGGATGGATGGATGGATAGATAGATAGATAGATAGATAGATAGATAGATAGATAGATAGATAGATAGATAGATAGATAGATAGACACTATTTGCAACGTCCCTGAAGAACACTGCAAAGGAGCTGCCGCTCGAACCCCCGCCCTCCTTCACCCCCAGCTGCTGTCAACATGCTGCTGCCTGCAGTCACAACAACATCAACACAAGTGATGAACGGCCTTGACCAGTATCAGACAACACACACTTACCACGGCGGCACGTACGAGTGCGCAACAATAATGCGCCATTGATTCAATTCAACAGAGCCCCAATAACTTCATACACCGTGTGACTCCATCAGAGCGAACATAGCAGCTGTACTCACCGTTGAACCGGAGCAAACGCCTAGTGTTCCCGCTCACTGCGGCGGGTTAAAACCGACGTTGTAATCCACTAAATTTCTCCCCACCGGCCGACACAGACAACAACACATGCGGCCGACGACGGAGCCCAGAGCGGCTGTGTGTATCTGTCACACTGTCAACCCAGCCTCCTTGTTACTCCCTCCCACCATTTCTTTCTCCTGTACTTTCGCTCACGTCAAGCTAACGTAGCTGGTGGCTAAACGCGGAAATGATTTCATTATAAAAGAAATTAAGTACGACTTTCATAGCCATAGTCATTATATATTTTTTGCGTACTTAGTTTTTTATGGAAACAATATACGCAAACTGAGTTCAAGGTGCTATGTTATTTAATTGTACCGGGTAGGTTTGGCTGAAAAATATAATCTCTATACAACATATTTATCTTACTGTTTGTGTTTCTAGAGGTACTTCGGCATACATTTATTTTAATAATTGGTAAATGTTTGATAACAGTAAAACATATTGCTGTTTTAACGCGTTACTTTGGTGTAAGACCTTTAGTATGAAGGGATATTTGGCTTATTTCCGGTAAGATTTCTCCATGATGTTAGTGTAGTTACTGCACCTCGTAGTCGTTCAACTTTGACGTCAGAGCTACAGTGAGGGAAAAGCGTGTTTAACAGGCTCCGTAGCGATGATAACAACAACAACAACAAAGACTTGAAGACTGTGGTCACATCCATTTTTTCACAGAACAGTTGCACGGCCCATAGTGGGTGACTTATCGGTATCAGTTATTATCAGCTTAAACAAGTACAGTACAGTATAGTACAGTATAGGCTGTAAGGGCCAGTCATATCTGGTCTACAAATATCTCCTGCTATATTCATTCACTGCGTCGCAAAGTTCAGGTTTGTCTTATATAACATTCACTGTAAGCTGTATAATACTTTGGGTGGGACACCCGTTTTGTTGGTAACAGATCTATATTAAGGCGTCACTGCATTGGCATCATTATGTGTCTTAAATGTGGGTATTTCGTATTTGTCCTTGAATTAAAAAAAAACAATGTCTGTCAATGTACATCTTACATTACATGTACAATGTAATGTTTGCGGGGATGGCTCAAAATAAATGTCAAACTGCATGTTTAGTGGTTTAATGGAGTTACAATGTGATTAGCTCAAGCACTGCCTTAGGTCGCCATCTAGTGAAATGGTAGGTAAAAGCCATGGACCTAACTACTTACGAGTAAGTCTGAAAAGTGATCCTCAGCAATTACATTAAAGCGACTTACTCAATTTGATTCAGAGGGAACGTGCAGGAATGTACAAAATAGTTATGTTACTACTTCTTTGTCAGGCCCTTATCTCGCAGTCACCGTCCGATGGCTAATGGGACTACAGTTGGCACCATTGACAAGGTCTTGACAAACAACCAATTGAATCCACCAGCTCAGGTGGAGTGAAATTCTTTTTGCTCAAAACCCTGAGGATTTTTTAAGTTTGAAATGACTGTCGTACTGTGTCCAACTTTGGCAGCAATGGAGAAAAGAGAGAGAAGTTTTTTCCTCTTTTTGCATTTTTAACCACAACGTAGAACCTTCTTAATATTTAACGGTGCAAAATGTGAATTCTTGCTATTTTTTCAAATGGTCTATGAACTTTGATCACGAGTGCACATCTATGTGTTTATAGATGGATAGACAGACAGATATATTGAACGACAGACAGATAGTCAGATGGAAAGAAAGATAGAACAGACCTAGGACAGACAGACAGAAAGACAGACAGATGAAACACTCACTGCGGACAACTGACAGAACTCTGGGTTTCATGATGTTTCTTGGCCAACATTATCAAGCTTGCAGGAATAAACACCAGCATCCCTAGTCTGACTTCCTGTCTGACCAGAAATCAGTTGTCCATTTATATTGTAAACCTAAATTCTTGACCTTTATCTCTGGACCAGAGAAGAACGACTGCTGCTCTACATGTGTTCAGATGTCTATGTCCACAACAGGATAAAATGACTTCATCATCTTCTCTGGCAATGATGTAAAACTCTGTGTACTCCAGCTGCACCTAAAGTCAATGACACTTGAAAACATTTCACATCTCATCCACCAGGTTGTAACTTCTAGTGGAGAGTGACTCTGAGATGAGGTGGAATGTTTTCAAGAGAAACTTTGCATCAAGAAACTCTTTTAGCTCAACCATGAAGTAAATGACTAAGAATCCTAATTGAGTATGTCCACATGTCAATGTCCTCAGTGTCGCGCCTCAGTCATGAGGGGGAGATTTCTAATGAAACGACTTCTACATTTCACTTTAGTCAGGGTTTTCTCGCAGAGTGAGTTCTTGTTAAATTCTGGACATCAATCCCAGACATTCTCAAGTCAGATTGACAAACTAAGGCCAAGGAGCTTTACAACTTAATTAATACCTCGGTAGTATCTTCAGGATCATTACTGTAGTGAGAAGGGAGCTTCTGGCTAAGCCAGTGCCCAAGGAGCAGTGCGTGGGGACCATGCTAAGGGCACCTTAATGGTAACTTGGCACTAGGGGGATTTAAACTGGGGGCCTTACAGACCTAAGTCCACTTCCTTTTCTACTAGGCCACCAACTGCCCCAATATTGGGGACAGCCAAACAATGTTCCACTTGAGCAGGAACATTGCAAGACAACTAAAGGCTATTGTGCAGCCACGGGTAGCAAAAATAGCTCATTGCAGAGGGCTGTGACATTTACCCTTCTAAACCATGTAAGCTGCAGTATTCTGGACAAGGTGTTGAGGTTTCACAGTAGGTTGATAATCATGAAGCTTGCCTGTTGTGTTAAGTCCGGCCTGATTTATCCAAAATAAAATAGTGCAACACCACCCGACCAGGTCACCGAGGATTCTGATGGTAAACTGATCATCCATAACGGCCCCCATATTTCTTGCCACTTTGGTAGGAGCCAGAGATTAGTCAATTTTGATCGAGATGTCATGATGTAGGTTTGACGTTACTGGGAGTTTCTTAAAGACAGGTAGGGACACCCAGTTCTGGTAGTGCTTGTTAGATCATGAAAAGCGCCTAGACTGCATTGTGAAGGGTGGATGAGTGCATTATAAATAAAATGTATTATTATCCTTATCTGGCCTAGCAAGATAGTGACCATGGCAAAAGACAAGGAGCGCAATTAACTCATAAGTTGTGGTTTGGCACCATTACAACATTGATATTAAGGATTGAAGACTATAAGGATATTTAAGTTAAGACATGACGTCACTGTATGTTTTAACAAGCAACATATCCATTCCCCCTCAAAGTAATGGTTAATAAGTGAAATACTTGTGTACTAGAGCCTCTTTACCATATCCTCAGAGAAAATAAATTGTCACAAATTTGCCAATTGCTCACAAAGAGAGACACATTAACAAGCCAACAAGAAATTTATTTTTTGGATGATTCACTTCTTTGCTGCCTCTTTCTGGATCTTCTTCACCTCGTGCTTGATGATTTTGTTCCTCTGCAGACAGACAGACACAATTAGTCTATAACCTCAGTAGTGCAACAGCATCTCCATACACTTAACTACACTTTAATGTTAAGAATATTTGAACTGTTCTCTGTAACCTTCCCATTGCTCATTCAGATTTAACGCTGCAATTTAATCATCATTAAATACAGACACTAAACTTGGAACATCCTTACCATTCTCTTGGCCTTCATCACCTTGTAGCGGTCAAAGTCAGACATGTTGGCCCTCTAAATAATATGGAGAAAAAAAAAAAGCAAAAAAAAAAAACAGCCTTCATTAAATTCAGAAGTAAACATTCTTGACACATAAAGGGAAAATTAAATCTGGAACTGTCTGTAAAAAAATATATATTGTTTGACCAATATCTTATTACTTTATTTAGTGATTTGTTGTTTTAAATCATAATATATTCCACAGCAAACAGAAACAACTACACTAAAAATATAATGAAAGAAGAAAAAGGGACACAATATCTTATATTTGCAAAATAATTTGAACAGTTAGTTAAAATGACAGAAATCCCCTATGAGCAACTCTATAAAAGAAAGATATCAAACTCTCGTCAGTCACAGAATGGCAGTTTTGAGAAATTTAGCTGCAAAGAACATCTTTTTGTAACTGCTTCTGTATCAACATTTGTGAACTGTTCACCTTGAAATCTATCGTTTTTCAAGTAAGCAAAACCATCATTGTTTCTGCATTTTAGTCATTTAAGAAAGTCTACTGCCATGCCATAGTCGAACACCTTGTAAATGGTCTGCAGACTGAATTTCTTTCTATAATTTCTTTAGTCATCTACTGTCATGAAAGCTTAATGACTAGCATAGATGCAATAAGTAAAATAGAATGTGACAAAATATCAATAGTTCAAATTTAGGTACACATCCGAACTTTACTAGTTTTAAGAAGATTCTATAAACACATTTCACCAACACTGTAGAATAAATTTTCTTGCATGTGGACCAATATTTGAAAAAAATGAATTGAAAATACCATACCTTCTTTCTGGCTTCAATCTTTTTGGCCCAGCTGGTTTGTTCCCACTTCTCATTGACCTGGGCTTTTTCCCAGGCTTTCCTCACAAACTTCTGGCGGGCACTGTGGACATCATGTATAAGCATTAACCATATATACAGACTGTACACAATGTTTTGTTCAAGGTAAATTTGTTTTACATTTTACACAATTTGTCCAAAAGATAAATGCAATAATAAGTCAATACAAAACAATTAGTTTAAGGGATACATTTGCCAATAAATTTACCAGAAAATATGTATGTTTATGGTCTTCAATTTATTTGGACACTTTTCCTTGAGACTTTCCTTCCCTGAGACTAATATTAATGTAACATAAAAAGTTTTCGTCAAACAGTAGGTTCTCCAATTATCCTTGACAGAGTCACGTCCCTTGCTCACCTGTGTGGAACCTTGATGACAAAGTCTGTGAGCTGCATGCACTTGAAGGGCATAGCTTGCCTCTTCACGCCAGTGCACGGGCCATCAATGAGAGCCTAAGAGAAAAAAAAATCCACACGACTACACAGTCAATGGCCATTCCAACTAAAAGACCAACAAGTAAAAAGGGTGCCGTAACCCGGATACTCACCCTGTTCTGGTCGATAACGTCTACGATGGCCACCAGCTTGCCAGCATAGGGTCCGAAAGAGACGTAGGCGACACGGCCGATCTCAACGAAGCGCTTGAACACCTGAGGGACAGCGTTCGTATGAGTTCTATGGGTTACAAAATTACCTAAAGAATCTGGACAAAGTTGTTTTCTTTTTACCAGGGATCAACTGTGCGCTGTGACTTATAGCTAAATGCGATTAGCTTATACATATGTTGGCATTCAGCAGAAGTCAGTCGTAATTTTTTCACAAACAAAATGTAATTATCGACGACATCGACTTTCTACTCAGGATTATAAGGTGAAGCAGAGAAACAAGCAACACGTTTTTTCTTTTTCTCCTACGACGCGGCCTCTTAGCTCGGCAGACCACGTTGCGTTACTAACAGTAGCCGACATCTTGTAAAATGTATTTTTAGACTTAAAACAGGCGTAAATCTGTGAAACTATTGGTGTTCACGAGTATAGGTATGTTACAAACAACTACGTGTTTTTAGTTAACCTTGCGATACCATATTTAGCCTAATAAAATCATTTAAAAAGTGAAAAAATCCTCACAGTCAACTTACCATGATGGCAGTCCCGGAGCAGAAAGGACGTCACAGGTTCCGGCTGCCGCACATACTGCTTCCGCCGACGTTCTACGCATGCGCAGAGTTTGCTTTGAAGCGGGGCTTCGAACCAAGCCCCACTACTCCGTTGAAGCACTGCTCCCGGGCTTGCTTCAAATCAGGTGACTGACTGGTGACGTTTGAACCGCTATACAGCTTCATTCGAACTGTAACAAAAAACAGGTTTGGTTCAATGGGCGGGGCTTTGAAAGACTCGCGAGTTTCAGTAGTGTTTTTAAACCGCTGCAACAGCGCGATTTAATGTTTGTCTGGTCAATACTGATTGGATTGATTTGATCAGTGTTCCTATTGATCTGCAATAGAACCAAACATGAATAGATCTTAAGTCTGGAAGCATTCTGATATGGGGCGAGATAAAGTTATTTTTTACAAATTATTTTTCTTCTGTTATTCATCCAGTTATAAAGAAAAAAACACACACATTGTTATTTGTGATTCACAAGTGAAATGTTGGCTTTGTTCCTTGGATCGCCTGAATAATAATAATTACACGTTATCAATGATAAGACATAAGGCCGAGCCAAAGAGACGACAGTGCTACTGTGGTGACGTATTATATATTTATACAACACATAGAACAATAAACAAACATAAAGTTAAAATGTTTGCATGAGATCAACAGAAGTATTCTTTGGCACCGATATGTCACTGATATTTGACTATCACTGCTATCACCAGCTGTACCCTTTTGGGTTGGATCAAAGCCCAGTCAGGACAGATCAATTTATTCCTAGTAATCTAAAGCAATCATTTTGGCAATTTTTCATTAAGTTATTATTATTTTTTTATGTAGGGTTGACCCGAGTAGAACATTTCCATCATATGAAACATACATACTGTATATAACACATAACATATAACATACATATGAAATTAATTTTGCATCCCTTTTATTTAGAAATACAGTAGAGGGATTCATCCCTCAGACTGGTAAATTTGTGTGTTCTGTAGACAAAATTTGTACCAAAGACATACATTAAAACATGCATTAAAATTTTCCAACAATGGCAATAATAATTAAAGCAAAAGTGCACTAATACAGTACACTAATAATGTAGCAACAGTTTTGAAACATTTCTCCCAGTGAGTAGCAAAAATGACCCCTACCCACGAGTAAGTTCTAGATGTTTGTATGGCATGTAAAACTAGATGTTTAACTCATAAAATAAATTACAATGTGCCAGCCAGAAGTAACATTTTCAGAACAATTCTTACATTAGTCTTTTAAGAGAATTATGTTGTTTGTGTGTAGCAGGACAAGTCGACTACTTTTATTATATTGTTGCTTATTTTGGAGACTAGAAAATGAAAGCAAAAACTTATTTTCATTCCACGATTTTATCGTGCTCTGGATCTGGCCTGTCCCTTATCCCCAGCTCTTACTTCAACCACCTTCATGTCCTCTCTCAGTGCATCCATAAATCTCCTCGTTGGCCTTTCTCTTCATCTCTTACCTGGTAGCTCCATCTCTTACATTCTTCTACCCATATAACCACTGTCCTTCCTCTGAACATGTCCAAACCATCTTAATCTGGCTTCTCTAGCTTTTTCTCCAAACCTTCCTGTCTGTGTTGTCACTCTAATGACCTCATTCCTGATCCTGTCCACCCTAGTTACCCCTGAAGAGAATCTCATTATCTTTAACTCATCCACCTCCAGCTCTGCCTTCTCCCTTCTACCAACAGTATTCCTACTGTTTCTAATCAATACATCATGGCTGGTCTCACATCGGTCCTGTAAATCTTTCCCTTCACCTTAGCTGACACTCTTTCTCATACAATACCATTCTCATACATATCCTGCACCAATCTAACATTCTTCTCTGCCACTCCTGTCTTCCTCATACATTACCACAACTCCTTCCTTGGAACCCTGTCATAGGCCTTCTCTAAATCTACAAAAACACAATGAAGCTCCTTCTGACCCTCTCTGTATTTCTCAACATCTTCAAGGCAAATATTGCATCTGTGGTACTCTGTCTCAGCATAAAACAATACTGTTGTTTGCAAATCTCCAACTCTTTCCTCAACCTCGCTTCAACTACTCTCTCACAAATCTTCATGGTATGGCTCATCAACTTTATCCCTCTGTAATTGCTACAAGTCTGCACTTCCCCCTTCTTGTAAATTTGCAAAAAACACGTCTCCTCCACTTATCAGGCATCTTGTGTGTTTCTAAAATTCTAATGAACAACTGAGTCGGAAAATAAACCGCTACTCCCCCTTAACATGCTCTGGATGAACTCTTATGATAAAAAATAAATAAAAAAAAACCCCTGGCGATATTGAAATACGCGACGATAAACTATGTGTAGCTCATATTAGATTTTTGTGTGAATATTGTCGTACCGCCAGTCTGGCTGCAGAGGTCAGCAAAGAGCCTTGATAGTTCTGGTCTGATTTCGAAAGATGAAGCGAGTCCAACGTCGGTTTTAATCGACTAAATACCATGGGTGCAATGTTCCCTCCACTTTTTCATTTTTCTGGGCGGAAAGAGAAGCTCCGTGAGCACACTCAGGACCACTGTGAGCAACATAAGATGTGCACTCTATATGTGATTTAAAGGTAAAAATGACCACTAGTGGGTGTTCTAGTAATTTAGAAATCTAGTGTGTTATAGCTTTAAGCTCTGCAGGCCACACAAGCTGAGCTTGAGGGCCAGTTCAGCCCCTGGGCCTAGTTTGATATATTGGCTGTAGAGCATGAAAAGGAAGTGTTTGGATTTGAAAGGCCCCATAGTTTGCTAAGGTTGAGTCTGAATGATCAAGACGAAGGTGTTGTAAACCAGGTGCAAAAAAAAGCAAAACAACATTTTATGTGCATGAACATGTTTTGTTTATAGTTCTTGGACTGCTAGTGTGTATTCTCTTGATAGTTTCAATGACAAAGCTCTAACTTTAACAACAAATTAACAAATCCTGAACAATAAATAACTTAAACGGTCAGGGACAACACAGACAGGAAGGTTTGGAAAAAAAGCTAGAGAAGACAGATTGAGATGGTTTGAACATGTTCAGAGAAGGGACAGTGGATACACGTTAGTAGAAGAATGATCCTAGAGATAGAGCTACCAGGTAAGAGACAAAGAGAAGATTGATGGATGCAGCTGGAGTCAGAGTAGAAGATACAGAGGACAGGGTGAGATGGAAAATGTTCACTTGCTGTGGCAACCCCTGAGGTAAGGGACAAGCCAGAAAGAGAAAGAATAACTTTAACTTCTTCTTCTTCTCCTTTTGGTGTATCCCGTTTTTCAGGGGTTGCCACAGCGAGTCAACAATTTCAAAGGAATAACTTTAACAGTCTTCATTTTCAGTACATCAGCACATCAAAGTGTAGTTTGACAGTCAGCTGTTTAATTTTGATGTTTTGGTAAGATCTTTTTGGTTTTTCATGTATTTCTCAAAGGAAAGTTTAATCATGTAACAGGTGGACAGTCAGCTGTCACTTCAAGATCTGAGGCACCAGGTTGACGATCTCATTTTTCAGAGCAGCCCTTTCTCACTCAAACGGAAAAAATCTCAGAGTGCAGAGACATCGGGAGCAGTACGCCATTGCGCATCATTTAATATTTAGGATATAACGTAATTTCTTCCGCCATCAGATCATGGAGTGATAAAAATAATAAAGACTGCTACTAACACTGATAGCTCAGTCTAATAGCTCAGTCAGCTATTCACATTAGCATGTTTTCTACTGAAAATGAGACCTTTTCCAGCAATCACAATTAACATTACATTTCAGCAGTCTTTAAGCACAGTCTTATTTTCAAGTCTTCCAGTAAAAGTAATGATACATTATGTTCCTCCAGAGTCTTGGGAACCAAACAAAACAGCAATAGCCAGGAAAACCTTTAACGTCTGGTGAGCGATGAAAAATACTATTTATTTTCAGCTGCTGCGTCACTAACGCTTTGTCTGGCCCTTCCTGTGGACCTCTCTCCAACAACATGTTTGTTTTCAGATCTATATTTGTGATGTCGACTGCTACCTTTGGGGGAAATCCTGCCTGACCTCTGGAAACGGTGACTTCCACAGGAAAAAATGTTGGACCAATGAGAAGTTTAACTTAAACTGCAGATAACACATGTCTAGAAACATGACAAAATGATCTGCAGGCACAGGGCAGGACAAAAAATCAGACTCTTCATTACTCTTGTAATGGCCTTCTATATTGTCTTACAGGGACAAAAAGGACCCTCTCTTTATCCCTCTCCATCAGAAATGAACAAGGAGAAAAATCTCTTCAAATGTCACTATTGAATTTCTAAAATCCTGGCTAGACAATGTCTACGCAGGTCAGGAGTAGAAAGAAGGAGTATTTGTGTTAACTAAGATTGCATGTATACGTCATACATTAAATGCCAAAAAGTTAAATGCATTGAATGGAAAATGGACATGAAAAATTGTAAAATAATATAATTTTAGAGTAAAATCTGCGCAAATTTGGTGGGACTTCAGACCATAGTTTGCCCAATTTGGAGCTAGAGCAACATAGCACATGATGTTCAGATCGTATTATAAACATTACTGATTATTCATAATGAATGCAACTGAATATTTATATAAATCTTCTTTTTTTAAATTGTCTCTTTTTCAGGGGTTGCACCATCTTTTACTCTGACTCCAACCACCTCCAAGTCCTCCATCACTGCACAATCTCTTCTTTGGCCTTCCATTTTGTCTCTTACCTGGTAACTCCATCATTATGATAATTCTTCTATTAATGTATGCAATGTCGATTATGTTATTAGAAAATTTATTTCCAGATATATGTAATATAAATAATCATTTACCCGTTTCTGTTCCTCAGCAGTTGCACAGCATTATAGAATTTGGAGTTGCAATTATATCATACCAGATTATTGACTTTGGCAGTGTTGGCCTAGTGGTAAAGGAAATGGACTTGGGTCCATAAGTATTGGTGTTCTAACCCACCAGCTGCCATGTTGCCACTGAGGTGCTCATAGCATAGCAATTTCCAGACCTGCATAACTTCAAGTGGGCTCATCACCCACAGAGAGGCCCACTGTATAAAGCAGTGTGATTTGGGTGAATGAATGAAACATTTATATTTATAATACAGTGGGTCTGAGCTTTGACCTGGTGTGCAGTAGTCTTCTCTGTATTTATCCATCTTCACAAATCACACTGCACCGTACCAGCTCCTTATGTACCTTCCTGCAGGTTGTGAGCCCAATAGAAGAAACCAATAGCCCCACCTAGGATTTGACTTCGTCCTGGAGCTTCAGACCAATTCCAAGGACATTGCCTACGGGCCAAAGCATCACAGTTTTTTTTGGATGTAAATGTAAAAAAACAATTTTTTGTCCCTACAGGGTGAATACCACTCCAAACACACAAACACACACACACACACACACACAGTATACTCAAGCTGCTTCTCAATTGCGTGCACATAAATATACCCATATGGTTGCAGTTAGACTGTAGAATTTTGCTGAAGTTGCCCTTGGTGTTCCATGTCTGGAAAATCTGAGTCATGCTTGTTTGACAAGTCATCTGTGATCTAATGTAGGCTGTGTTTATTCACCACGTGATGCATTAAAGCATGTTTAGAAATGAGTATAGATGCTTATGTAGTCAACATGAAGCAGTCTTCACTATAGATGGTGCGCACGGGGCCTGCATTTGTAATTGTCAATTGTAATTGTTGTGAAAGTGTAGGACAACTTAATTCACAAAATTTTTTTGTGCACAGACAATATTTTCTGTGTTGAAGCATTCAATTCCAGGACTCAGACACATGTCTAATACTCATCCTGATTTCCAGGAATCATGACTCATGTTGGACTCCACATGGAGATTTGGACACGAGCACTGATTGCTTTAAGGCTCAGACATTTTGAAGCCAAAAAGTTTTGTCTTTAACTGCTCCCTTCGGGGTTGCCAGGGTGAATATTCTGCCTCTGCCTCTACTCGCCTCATTCCTTCAAAGGTCTAACACTGATCTGCCTCTTTGTGCTTCTTCACTACAAAAATCTATGTTCTATGGCAAGGCTGTCAAACACATTTTCATGAGGACCTACATCAGCAATGCAGCTCCACATAAAGAGCTGGTTGTACATGGAAGGCCATATGCTGTAGACAGATGTAGATGATAGATAGATAGATAGATAGATAGATAGATAGATAGACAGACAGACAGACAGACAGACAGACAGACAGGCAGGCAGGCAGCCAGCCAGACAGACAGACAGACAGACAGACAGACAGACAGACAGACAGACAGACAGACAGACAGACAGATAGATAGATAGATAGATAGATAGATTTTAGAAGATTTTTTAGAAGGGTTTTTGACCATTTTCATCTGTTAGCAACTGTTCAGTCATCCCAGTGGGGTCAGCACTGTTCTTGTCAAAGCGAACAAAGAACAAAGTAAGCATTGCTGTGCAGTAGCACAATGTAGATTGGTTCTCTCATATGGCACATAAGGCTGACATCCAAAAATTTCTGATCTGTAAACATGCACAGGAAAAAAACGAAGGGCAGCAGTGCAGATATTGCGTAACAGGCTGCAAATACAGAGAAAACGGCTCCAGCCTGGGTGAATCTGTCATCTGCTGCAGTAGTAAAACAATGGGAGTGAAGAATGAGAGATAACAGAGCTCTCCCCCTGCTGTTATAATAACACACTTGGGTGGCTATATTTAGGACCTACTTTGCCAGATATGCCTGGTGTGTGTTATGAGTGTGTGTGCATGTTTAAGTGCCCGTGAACATTAGTCTGTCACTGCCAGGCTGAGCCTGTGTGTAATGACTCAATGGGCCAATATTGGTAATCACACTGCTCCATGATAAAATGTGGAGCAGTGCAAAAAGTTAAATGTTATATCGGACATCCCTAGGTAAAACCGTTGAAAACAAAAATGCCCTAGGGCCATTTTTTCTTCCATTTTGATGCCCTTTCAGTCCGTTTTCTATTTTTAAACTTGAGAAAAAATCTCCAGTGAACCACTAGTTCACTCGAGGTTGCCGATCCCTGGTCTAGCTGTTCAATGCACCTTAATTCCATCATCTTTTCAAAAGCCTCCTTATGATATTGTAATATAAACTGGAAACACATACTGTATCTAGAATGATTGGAATAGGAGCTGAACAGTTAAAAAAGGTTTGTTTTATTTTGGCTGCTTGGATCTACAGTTGATCTTCAAATCAGCCTCAGTCAAGTTTGGCTGACTGTCAGTCGTGTGACTCCAAGTTACTAGCTGACAAACACACACACACACAAAAACATTGTTTTTTTTCTTCCTTGTTTCCTTGTTTATTCCTTTTTTCCTTGTTTATTCCTTTTTTCCTTGTCTGGGTTTTTTTGGGAGTTGTTCCTCAGCCGGTGTGAGGGTCTATAAGGGCAGGGGGCGTTTTCCTGTTTTTTTAATGTAGTGTATTAGTGTTGTGCAGTGTATTAGTGTATTAGTTTTGTTTATTTTATATAAATGTTTGTGAAGTGCCTTGGGACAAAGGTTGTAGTGATATGGCACTTTAAACAAATAAAGTTGAAGTTGACATATCTGCAGTGCCTTCAACATTACCAGATTGAAATGATCTCCAAATTGGTATATTTTGTCTAAAATAGTTGAAATGCTTTAGACAATCGTTAAACTTGGACCAAATATATGTGGTTTAAATGTTGGCAGTGTCGTTATTAATATCCAGTCGAACTCCTGACAGCGGATGACTGGCATCTACACAAGGAGACTTAGTATGAAAGGAGGGAAATGCCTGTCTGCCCGGTGTACAGACCTATCATGACAGAACATGGTTTTCAAGTTGTGTAAATGTTCATGTGCATCTTCTACTCTTATCTATTTTTTGAATGCATGCATGCATGCATATAATATGTATATATACCGTATTTTCACAACTACATATAAAACACACATTAAAGTCTTCGATTTTCTTCAAAATGTGTGGCGAGCCATATAATGCAATGCGCCCTGTGTGTGTTGTTGTTGTAAGGCGGACGTAGTAGAGGACACCATGAGAACGTTAAAGGGGGAAGTGTGGGCTTTGTTTTGCTCCCGCTCTATTTTTAAATACACACACTTGTATGCTTGTGTGTGTGTGTTGTTGTAAGGCAGACGTAGTAGAGGACACCATAAGACCGTTAGGGGGGAAGTGTGTGGATTGTATATCAAACCGTGTCCTATAATCAGGTTCAACTTATGTGTGTGTTAAATAAAGTAATGGCGCACATAACCATGCGCCTTATGGTCATGAAAATACGGTACATATTTTTTCACATACAGTACATACACATATATCAGGTTTGTCACCATTTCAAATTTTCAGTTAAATTAAACACATATTTGCTGTAGATGTCTGATGATTAATTTATTTAAAGTATTCCTGCCACCGAGAGACAAATAAAGTAACAATATGTGTTTCACCCCTGTGCACCCATATACTGCACCTTACATATATACCTGAAGTATATATATAAATTAATATATTGTATGTATGTTTGTGATTATGTACTGTGTGTATATGTTTGCATGCATGCATGTATGTGTGTGTGTGTGTATGCACTGCATGTATGTGTATGTACCTATCTATGTACTGTATCCATTCTGTATTAATTGTATGCATCTTTATATGTAAGTATCCATGCATATTTGCGTGTATGTTTGCACTATATGTATGTATCCAAAAAGGGTTTAGTTGTAAGCAACTGGACTTCTTCTTGGAGTTGAAAGATGTTTCATTCCTCAACTGAGGAACTTCATCAGTTTCTGGTTGTTGTTGGAGGGAACTCTAGTAGTTCTACTACTTTAGACCACTCCCTTCACCACTGAACAAAGGTGTGAAGAGTTGTTTTGATCACACCTTTTTAGACAGAAACTGCTTCTGATGTTAATGAGCAGTTTTCTTGTGACACTACCTTGTCCTTGGCTGGCATCAAAGTGAGGACTGGCAGGAAGTGGAGTGCTCAGGAGGCAGTTAACCAGGTGGAATCCCGTTTGAGGCACAGTGAACTAGTGGGTATAGTGGCATCCGGACGGGCAGGATTCGGGAGCCACACAAGACCTTCCTACAGCAAGGGCAAGGCGCCAGCTGATCCAGGAAGAAGTCCGAGCAGAGGTGGAAGAAGCCCGCAGCAGTAGGTCAGTAGGGATGCGGCAGCAGGGGGCGTGGACCCGATGGGAAGAGGCAGTTGAGAGGAGGGTATCATGGTCAGAGTTGTGGCGACCTAGGGAGACAGCTGAAGTTCCCGGAAAACATTGCAGTGACCAAACTCAGGCCAGACATGGTCCTGGTTTCGGAAACAACAAGGCAAGTTTTCCTGCTGGAGTTGACTGTCCCCTGGGAAGAGCGGATGGAGGAGGCCTTTGAGAGGAAGAAGGCCAAATACGAGGAGCTGGCAGGGGATTGCCCAAGCAGGGGATGGAAGATGCCCGATGCAACCGAATTAGGGTTAGATTCTGAGGATTTGCTGGACAGTCACTCATT
This sequence comes from Paraplagusia blochii, assembly GCA_016785265.1. Lineage (NCBI taxonomy): Eukaryota > Metazoa > Chordata > Actinopteri > Pleuronectiformes > Cynoglossidae > Paraplagusia > Paraplagusia blochii. The sequence continues at coordinate 31,279 of JAFBJS010012540.1, forward strand.
AGGACACTCAAGATGCTGGGAGCAAAGGGACTGCACAACAGGGGAGCCATCAAAAACATCAGCGATGCTGCAGAAAAGGCATCCAGATGGCTATGGATCAAGCGGGGCGATCCGTGGACACATGCTCACAAGACACAAGCCGGGACATGATCACCCCGGCTGGGTCACCTGGGTGAGGGTGTCTGTTGAGAGACCTGAAACACTTGATGAACCCAGCTGTCAACATTGATGATGTCTTAATTTGCACAGATGTGTATTTTTAAAACTTTGTTTTAAAAACACACATGTACACATGTACAATTGTGCAAAGTAAAATACTGACCCTATTAGTTTGGACTTGTCACACCCCTGTTCATTAAGCTACATTAAGCAACCCATAGCTTCTCACATCCAAATTAGGTCAATGTTGCTGGCCAAGAGTCTTAATGGCTCTATTAGTACCTACTTGCGAAAGCCTCATATTGTCTTGTGATGTTTCCGATCATCAGGGGATTGTTGGTACATACCCATCCAGGTTTTTTTACAGGTTGATCCACAGAGGTGGAATCATCAACAAGGCACAACCACAACAGGGGAGTCCTTTCCTTCCTTCAATGAACTCTTGAAGACCCAGCTCTTGAGAGAGTAACTTGCTTTGGAAATGCTTAGTCTTGTTCGAAGGCGGCAGACAGCAGACGTTTGCCAGTTCATCACTAGGTTACGTACAATATATTTTTGCTATTTCTGACATTGGACAATATCTGTTCTTTGTTAGAGCGGCACAGTGTTTCCAGACAGACACCTTTGGACCAAGGGAGCACACCTCTTTGGGAACCAGTCGAAGACAACATGCAAAAAGTCAGTGGGGTGTAATTATACCTACACTCTAAAAAGTCATGCAGGAGACCTTTTAGCACCACTTAATAAATTAAATGATTGCAAATGAAAAAAAATGTAATTTATTGATTAAGTATAACCGTTGAAGTTGTCAACATAATTTTTTTGAGTAGGGTTGACATAAAAATGTTGGCAATTACACCATCTGAATTAAATGTGTAATTCAAACTGAATTTCTTGTGTTTATTGGTTCAAAAGAAAATTTTAATAACTCAACAAAATTAACTTGATAACTTGATAACTAATTTGCCCGTGCAAGTTCAGATGATTAAGCACACACGCTGCAGGATTAGGCAGGAGAAGAAGCAGGAGATTTTTGAGGTGAGTGTTATTTTTGCATGAGGTTTTAAGTGTATTATAATTTTTCTATCTGTGTCACCATGACATAGTTAAACTTTCCTGCAATTAAATGCCGATTGGTTTTGGATTAGTTGGCTCAAGTCTAAAAAATGGTATGGGGGTGCAAGATATGTAAATTTGCAACCTCTGGTTGTTAACACATTACAGGTTATGCCACAAACATAATGAGCGATCACTACCATGTATGTAACAAGATTATTTTAATATTGAACAATTTTAGATCCAAGCTTCGAGGTCTTTGCTGTCCAGAAATTATCATGAACTCACTCAAGAGGACACAAGTACATGAGCACACTCCAGCAGAAAATGTTAAGAAGCCTAAAAAGGCTGAAGTAAATTACCTACAGCCTCATCCTCAAGGAGAGACCAGTGAAAGTCTAGAGAAAGAGAGAGTTGAGCTATTACATGTAGTGACAAAAAGGATCATTGCAAGGTGGTTGCTGAGAAAATGGCCAAGACCTTCTCCCTCTGAAGGCAAGAGATAATTTATGAGGCCCCTGCAAACAGGGACTATTATTTGATGAAGTGTTTTCTCTTATATTTTAGATATTAGTGATTGTTTAATTGCCAATTTACAACATTTTTATTTGGCAGTTTTTACCATCTTTGGGAAACAACTGTTTGTTTTAGCAGGTTATTTAACTTGTTCGTATCAAGATTAACAAAGTGATTTCACTTGTAACAAATTACCATCTGGTTAAAGTAGGTCAGTTAAGTTAGGTATTTCATTTAACCCTTTTAACCAATTTTTCTGAAATAGTACAACACAATTAAAGTTCACAGAGAAGTAGCCATCCGCTGCCTTGTTTTCTTAAGGGAGAAGGAAGAGTAACTTGGACTTCAAAGGAGTTTGAAGAATGTAATCCAAGACCTCAAAAGAAAACTAAAACCAAACTTGACAGGTACCTGCTCCTGTACTGTCCCTTATCTTTAATGCAAAGTCTGTGCCAGATGAACAAGTTGCTAGCATTGACCCACATCACGCACCACATATGTTAGAAATGCCTTTTAGTTTGCCATAGCTGATTCTTATTTCAACACCTCTGCTTGATTAATAGTAATACACCAATCCTAACGACTATACCAATATTACTACACCAATATAATGTAGTAATATTGGTGTAGTCATCAGGACGGGCATCCGGCATAAAACCACATCAAATATGCAAGACAACAAAAGTAAATTGTTGACTTGCTGTGGCAACCCCTGAAAAAGGGACAAGCAGATATGAGTATGTTAATGGAATGTTAGGTTAGAAAGGTAGATAGGAAGATAAATAAAGCAGGTAGTGGTGTTAGTGGTTTATTGCAATAATTATGAAGTTATTGCACATAGTCCCTTGTTCACCAGTCATTTGTTCCCCCTACCCCAGGGGAAGAGTTAAATAGTTTAGCCGCCCGAAGCAGAAAGCGGTTTTTGAGTCTATTGGTCCTTCCTCTTTGGAAGGAGGAGCCTATCGCTGAACTATGGCCTGCTTTCTTGACCCAGGACTTCACCTGGATTATTTCTACAAGGACTTTTAAGGAGCCTTTGGATAGTGAATGGCTTTAATTGATAAATTAAATTACTTTTTCTCCTTAGTGCCCGCCTGTCCGTCCTGGGTGAGGATCCCCTCCACTGTCGATCACCCCAAGGTTTCTTTCTTTTTTTTCCCTGTCTGGTTTTTTTATTGGAAGTTGTTCCTCAGCCGGTGTGAGGGTCTATAAGGGCAGGGGGCTTCATGATTTGTTTAATGTATCTTGTTTATTTTATATAATTGTTTGTAAAGTGTCTTGGGACAACAGTGGTTGTGATTTGGCACTTTAAACAAATAAAGCTGAAGTTTCACAGACTCCACTGGTTGCTGATGACAGAAGGCCTAGAACAGACTGTACTTCCTGTTGTTTACCAAATGTTTACCTAATCTTTTCTAAAAATAGGTAAACGCCTACCTAAGTTCTCAGTAATCATTCAATTCAATATCTCTAAAAGGCTCACCAATCTTTTTTTTCTATTTATTTTACAAGGGCACGGAACAGTTTGAGGGAGGCCTTGATGGGCAACTGATAAAAATTTCCATCATCGCTGATTGGTCAATACCAGGTTCTGACCACAAAACAGCAGCCATTTTGGTTAAAGGAACCAAAACCCTAGAGGAAAAGGATAAGCCAATAATACAGTGTATGCTGTTAATCTGGTGCAAGGAACTTAAATACATGTTTGCATAATTTCAGAAGCTGTTTCTTTAACTTGATGGACTGAAAGCCAGTGCAAAGGGAATGGTATTTCTGAAGAGTTTACTTGTTACACAGCCCTGTCAGAAGTATATTTGATTTTGTTGTTTGGGGCTCTTAAGTATGTTCAGATAGTTATAAAACTGATGGGGTGACAAAAAAGGGGCCCAAACACAAAATTGTTTATAGAAATATATGTAATTCCAAAGAGGGGTTGCTACAGCTAAGAAAGAAGAATGCTAAAAGTTATTGTGTTTTATTTCCATGTAAATTTTAAGTCCTACCATGTCTTCAAGGAAACCCAACCTATAAAAAAAATTGACTGTGAAAAGCAAACATTAGGTTTGTTTTCATGATAATATAAATAATAATGTTAATGTGTAAGAAATTGGTTGTTGGACTAATGATTTCTTAGAGGGAAATATACAGAAGCAAAAATATGAAAAGTAAAGGTAAAGAAGTCCTCATTGTATTGGTTGTCAGGTTATCAGCTTAAAACACTTAAAAAAATTTTATATTCATAAAACATTTTGGTGTTATCAACTTAACTACTGTAGAGTGTAGACGGTTAACCTGAGGTTATTGGTACTGACTTACTCAAAAGCTGGAATGAAAAGAATTCTCTTTTATTGGCGGATTAGTGGTATGAGGAATAATCTACAGCTTTGGCTTTGATCTCCTGATTTACTTCAAGCGACTTTAGAGAGTAGACATAGTAAACATACAGTCAGACACATGCAGAGTGCATAATGCAGCAGATTGTTTTTTTACAGCTTAAGAAGTGTAAATCATTTACATTATTACTAAAACATAATGGTGAGAATTGTTAAAATCCTAAATGCTTGGGTCATACGTTTGACAGAATAAGAGAAGTTACTTAAGTGTTTGTTTGTGTAGCATTAGGC
>JAFBJS010012542.1:0-16452 GCA_016785265.1 Paraplagusia blochii
CACCTTCTCCACCTCTGCTCCTTGTAACCTTACCACCCCACTGTTCCCCTTTTCACAGTCCACTATTATTCCAGTTAAAACAAATACTCCTGTTACCATGGGAGTACCACAGGGATCCGTACCGGGACCGTTTCGGTTTGGTTTGTATAATGACGGGACCTCCCATCCGTGTGTAGCAATGTAAATGTTCAAATGTACGTTGACGACACCTTCGTTTACACTGATGGGAAGAACCTTGAAGAAGTGGCAGCCAAGCTGTTAATGACAATGAACTAAAAATTAAATGAGTCCCGTCTAACTTCCTGTCTGACTGTGGGAAAAACAGAACAAAAGGTTAATTTATTCAAGAGTTGAAAAATCTTGGCATAATCTTGGACGCTTTAAAAAAACGCATAAAAAAAGTACGCAATAAGCTGAAATAAAATCGGTCTACTTTTCGATCAATCTGAAATTCAGGGACTCCACAGGGAGCCAAGACCTACTTAAACACAATGATTCTGTCTCTCCAACTACCTATATGCAAGGTCCACTGTCGGTGGTCAATGTTCCATACCAAAATTAGCGGCAGCATCATGGCATCAGGGAGTTCCCCATAAGACAATTACACAATGGAACAAACGTCCAGGGGCAGCAGTTGATAGGGATACCCAGACTTCCCTCTCCCTAGAGTCTAGGGACTCCAGGGAGAGGGATCCTCCCAGATGAGATGGAGGAAGAGTGTAGGCCTTGACTCTTCCTCCATTTCATCTGGGAGGATCCCGAGGCGTTCCCAGTCCAGGAAGGCTACATAGTCTCTCCAACGTGCCCTGGGTCTTCTTCTGGGACTACTCCCAGTGGGACAGGACTGCAGGAGGCTTCCAGGGGGCATCATCCTCAAGCCACCTCAACTGACTCGTCTGGATGTGAAGGAGCAGTGGCTCTACCTCGAGCTCTAGGCAGGTGACAGAGCTCCTCACCCTAAGGGAGTGCCCTGCCACCCTAAGACTATAAGACACACACTGCAAGAAAGAGATTAACCCGCAAGAACTCCCAGGTGCACCTTTGAAAAACAAGAAGAATCAACTCCAGTACGACAAAAAACCATGTGGACAAACCTTAAAGGTAGAGGAAGAGGAAGAACAAGGCCCTTGCATGCATGATGGGGTTGGTGGTGGGGCAGTCATGCCTTGGATCTGGATTGCTTCCTCCGCTCAGGGGGAATCCCTAGCGTGTGCCATGGATTTTATGAACAACTAGGAGGTATTTGGTGAAATACAATCATTGGCAAAGCAAGGAGGCTAACATGGGGTCGCAAGGAGAATCAGAACCAGGTACCAGATTGGCCCTGAGGTTATCTGATCATAGCATTGTCTCACAACCCACATATATTCTATCCACAACGTTGGACTTTCCAACAGGACAAGGATCCCAAACATCCCTCCAAATCTACAAGAGCTTGGCTGCAGATGGAACATTCTGGAGTCGCCATCGCAATAACGCGACTTGAATCCAATTTAAAATCTCTGGTGGGACATGAAGAAGTTAGAGTAGAGCACGCAATCCTAAGAATGGGAATGACCTGGAGGCTTTGGACCATGAACAATTGGTTAAGACATCTCAGGAATCCAAACGTTTTATATCCAAAGGATGTCATAAGGGGTTGAACAATTTGTTAATATATCATCACAAATATTGTTGTAGTTTCAGGAGCATTTGTCTCGTTTCAAAGTCTCTCTTTTAACTTCTTGCAAATGATGACTACGAATACGACTACTTTTTGGATGGAGGTGCCGGTTTGATCACTCCCAGGAAGTCTTTGTTGTTTCTCACCGGTTCTGACAGCTCTTTGTCGAAGGATTTGGACGTCCTTGAACTCTGCCACACCAGAGTCCAGAAGAAAGAACTCTGATTTAATCAAGCCCTGAAGAGGAAGAAGGAGAAGAAGAATAAGGAAAATGAGAAGAACAATAACAATAAGAAGAGTAAGAATAAGAATAAGAATAAGAATAAGAATAAGAGTAAGAGTAAGAATAAGAATAATAGTAATAATAATAAGAAGAAGAAGAATAAGGAGAAGGAGAAGAACAAGAACAATAACAATAAAAAGAGTAAGAGTAAGAATAAGAATGAGAAGGAGAGTAAGAATAAGAATAAGAATAAGAATAAGAATAAGAGTAAGAATAATAGTAATAATAATAATAGTAAGAAGAAGAATAAGGAGAAGGAGAAGAACAAGAACAATAACAAAAAAATGAGTAAGAGTAAGAATAAGAATGAGAAGGAGAGTAAGAATAAGAAAAAGAATAAGAGTAAGAGTAAGAGTAAGAGTAAGAGTAAGAGTAAGAGTAAGAGTAAGAAGAAGAAGAAGAAGAAGAAGAAAAATAAGAGTAAGAATAAGAATAAGAGTAATAATAATAATAATAATAATAGTAATAATAATAATAAGAAGAAGAGTAAGGAGAGAAGCAAGAACAATAACAATAAAAAGAGTAAGAATGAGAATAAGAATAAGAATAAGAATAAGAATAAGAATAAGAATAAGAATAAGAAGGATAAGGAGAAGGAGAAGGAGAGTAAGAGTAAGAGTAAAAGTAAGAAGAAGTAGAAGAAGAAGAAGAAGAAGAGTAATAAGAATAAGAATAAGAGTAATAATAATAATAAGAAGAAGAGTAAGGAGAAGAACAAGAACAATAACAATAAAAAGAGTAAGAGTAATAATAATAATAATAATAATAATAAGAATAAGAATAAGAATAAGAATAAGAATAAGAATAAGAATAAGAATAAGAATAAGAATAAGAATAAGAATAAGAATAAGAATAAGAATAAGAATAAGAATAAGAATAAGAATAAGAATAAGAATAAGAATAAGAATAAGAATAAGAATAAGAATAAGAATAAGAATAAGAATAAGAATAAGAATAAGAATAAGAATAAGAATAAGAATAAGAATAAGAATAAGAATAAGAATAAGAATAAGAATAAGAATAAGAATAAGAATAAGAATAAGAATAAGAATAAGAATAAGAATAAGAATAAGAATAAGAATAAGAATAAGAATAAGAATAAGAATAAGAATAAGAATAAGAATAAGAATAAGAATAAGAATAAGAATAAGAATAAGAATAAGAATAAGAATAAGAATAAGAATAAGAATAAGAATAAGAATAAGAATAAGAATAAGAATAAGAATAAGAATAAGAATAAGAATAAGAATAAGAATAAGAATAAGAATAAGAATAAGAATAAGAATAAGAATAAGAATAAGAATAAGAATAAGAATAAGAATAAGAATAAGAATAAGAATAAGAATAAGAATAAGAATAAGAATAAGAATAAGAATAAGAATAAGAATAAGAATAAGAATAAGAATAAGAATAAGAATAAGAATAAGAATAAGAATAAGAATAAGAATAAGAATAAGAATAAGAATAAGAATAAGAATAAGAATAAGAATAAGAATAAGAATAAGAATAAGAATAAGAATAAGAATAAGAATAAGAATAAGAATAAGAATAAGAATAAGAATAAGAATAAGAATAAGAATAAGAATAAGAATAAGAATAAGAATAAGAATAAGAATAAGAATAAGAATAAGAATAAGAATAAGAATAAGAATAAGAATAAGAATAAGAATAATTTTGCTGCCACCACGAACCGGACGAGGCCAGGACGGAGGCGAGGACTGCGTCCACTGACCCAACTAAAGACTATGACCAGCCCAGATCCAGATGGACACTTGAACATTTTATATATTTGAATATTTGTGTACTTGCATGTTTTTGGGGAACATCTACTGCACGTCTGTCCGTCCAGGGAGTGGACCTCTCCCTACAGCTGTGGTGTCAAAGTCCTTTTTACCAGGGGCCACATCAACAAAATCATCATCATTTCCTTGAAGGGACGGTTGTACTAGGACAGGGGTCGGCAACCTTAAATGTTCAAAGAGCCATATTGGCCCAAAAACACAGAAACCACACCTGTCTGGAGCCGCAAAAAATGAAAATCCTTATAGAAACTAATATGACAAAGGCAACGTAGTATATTAGCTATATAATTAAAATAACTAAGCACTATGAGCACTAGCATTAATAAATAAATGTTTATTTTCCTTACACACCACGTGACCACACTGCTGTACAATATGTGGTGCTTCAAGTTGAACTCCCATTACAATATTAATGTCTTATGTTTTGTTGCCTCGATTAAATTACAGAAATACAAGCAATAGATATACAGATCTGTGGTGTTATTTTTTATTTTGAGTGTGGGATGGACATTAAAGGCCTCCTGTAATTTCAGACCTTAGTATGGAAATAAAATACAGTCCTCTTCAAACCTCAATAATGACTAATAACTGTCCTCTTCCCCCCTTATCTGAGACACATAGTCCAATAACCTGCAGTTATTAAGATAAAACAACATTTATAACATTTATTAATAGCCATATTAATTAAATGAGTAAAATAAATAGAGTTAAACTATGATTAATTAGCGTAGCATTTTTGATGGAATTATGGTTTTTTAAAAAACTCTGGCAGCGCTGAATCAGAAAAGTACCGCCTACTTGTACAACAGTACCAAGTGTTTCACCGGGTTTACAATGCATTCATCCTGAACGAAGCTTAATTTTTCTACTGGTGGCTTTGGACTTCTCGGTGCTGGAGGATTGTTGAGGTTGCCGATGTCCTGCCGAGGTACGTCCCCCCGTCAGAATTTACGACAGTGTCGGGCAGATTGGAGATTAAACCGGCGTTGTAGATCGGCGGCCGATTGACCGGTGCATCTCTAGGTAAAACTTTTGAAAACAACAACAACACTAGGACTGTTTTTGTTCCATTTTGATGTCCTTTCAGTCCTTTTTCTATTTTTACATGTTTTTGAAAAAATCTCCAGTGAGCCACTAGGGATGTGCTAAAGAGCCGCATGCGGCTCGGCAGCCTCGGGTTGCTGACCCCTGACCTAGGAAGACCATAGACGTAACTACTGTGTAATACTGTACTTTTTAATTGATTAGGTTCAGAAACTCTGCTGAATGACGGGCCGGCCGCATTTGGGCCCCGGGCCTTGAGTTTGACACATATGGACTTTTCCAGTAGTTTTTCCTTAACCTGGCTGAGAGTCTAAGGACAGTGGACGTTATCAACCCTGTGAAGTCCTGTGAGACAAACTATAAATTTTGTAAATGTGGGCTATAGAAATAAAATGGGATTGGATTGATTGATTGATTAATTGGGTTATTGATTGACTGATTGGTTGGTTGGTTGATTTATTGATTGACTGATTGGTTGGTTGGCTGGTTGATTGATTGATAGATTGGTTTGTTGATTGATTTATTGATTGGCTGACTACCTGTGTGGTTGGTTGATTTATTGATTGACTTATTGATTGACTGACTGACTGATAGATTGAGTAATTGATTGATTGGCTGGTTGATTATCTGTGTGGTTGGTTGATTTATTGATTGACTGACTGACTGATTGATGATTGGTGGATGATTCATTGTTTGGTTGATTAATTTCTTGATTAATTAACTGTTTTTTGATTTAGTGTTGATTGATTTGTTGATTGATCTATTTGTTGATTGGTTGGCTGATTGACTGACTTACTGACTGGTTAATTGGTTGATTTATTTATTTATTGACTGACTGACTGGTTGATTTATTTATTGATTTATTGATTGATTGGCTGACTGACTGGTTAATTGGTTGGTTGATTTATTGATTTATTGATTGACTGACTGACTGACTGGTTGATTTATTTCTTGATTTATTGATTGACTGACTGACTGACTGACTGACTGATTGGTTGATTTATTTCTTGATTTATTGATTGACTGACTGACGTCAAGAATTTTCGCTGAGTCTCTAATAATCAGTCAACACAGAACAGTCCTTCAGTTGAATAAAGTATCGCTCAGGAAAACCTTTTGGTGTTGGTTGGAGTCTGAGATGTTGATCTCTGAACCTCCCTCTGCAGTGGAGGAGGGGGAGGAACCTGCTGTGGTTCAGGTTGATCCACAACAGAAACGTGTAAATATGTCAAATGTGTTAAAAACACTTTGTTTTCTCAGTAAAAATGTGAAATGAAATGATAAGTAAAGTGTTTGTGTTTGTTCGAGCGAATATTCATTTCCTCCTCCTCTGTCAAGGCGTCAACTCTGAAAGTTACTGTGAACAAAGTCGCTCGGTCGTTACCTGGATACAACTGACGCAGAGGAATCCCTGCATTCTCATTGGCTGTCGGTACGGTCCACCCCGGCTGCTGCTGCTGTTGTTGGTTCAGTCGCTCAGAGTCAGAGTTCGATCACAGACGACAGTAGCAGCAGCAGAATGACGGCCGTGACCCTGTGTGTCCTCGTCCTCACCTGTGTCCTCAGTGTCTCAGCTGGAGGGTTCAGTCGCTCAGAGTCAGAGTTCGATCACAGACGACAGTAGCAGCAGCAGAATGACGGCCGTGATCCTGTGTGTCCTCGTCCTCACCTGTGTCCTCAGTGTCTCAGCTGGAGGTAAGACATCTGGGGTCGGTCTGTCTCTCTGAACCACAGACGACACGGTCAGTCAGTCAGTCAGAGTCACCTGTTCTTCTCTCCTCAGATCTTCATGTGGACCTACGTGTCATGGGCTGTACTGACCATGATGGAGAAGAATCATACAATCTGGATGGTGAAGAGCTGTGGTACGCTGACTTTGTCAACAGGAGAGGAGTTGAACCACAGCCCGGTTTCATTGATCACATCAGTTATGTGGAAGGAACTTATGACACGGCTGAGGCCAGTCAACAGGTCTGTAGAGCCAACCTGAAAGTCTCCCGTAGTGGAATGAAGGACATCCCAAAGAAGATAGGTAGAGAACTTTTAACAACATTTCAACAACCGTGTCATTCTGTCCTAACTCTGGTCGCTGTCCTTCATGTCAGACAATCACCAAGGATTTAAAAGGTAAATGAGCTGATTTTCTCTAACAACTTCTCCTCCTCTTCCTCCTCCCCAGATCCTCCGTCCACTCCCATGATCTACCCTGAAGACGTGGTGGAGATTGGGACGGAGAACACACTGGTCTGTCATGTGACTGGTTTCTATCCTGCTCCAGTCAGAGTGGTGTGGACCAAGAACAACCAGAACGTGACCAGAGGAGCGAGCATCAACGTTCCCTATCCCAACGACGACGCCTCCTTCAGACAGACGGCCAGACTGGGATTCGTCCCCCAACCTGGAGACATCTACAGCTGCTCAGTTCACCATCCAGCTCTGAAGGAACCTCTGACCCAGATGTGGGGTGAGAAGAGTCACATGACTCCTGTTTGACCATCAACCTCCAACAGGAAGTGACCTTGTTTTTGTTTCCTTCTCCTCCAGAGGTGGAGGTGGAGCAGCAGGCCAGTGTTGGAGCCACTGTGTTCTGTGCCGTTGGTCTGACTCTGGGTCTCTTTGGTGTGGCTGCTGGAACCTTCTTCCTCATCAAAGGAAATGAGTGCAGATGATTGGCCCTGACTGATGATGTCACTGCTGTCTATGGGATGATTGTCCAATCAGTCTTCATCTTTCTTTTTCTCTTGCATCTCACGCTCTAGTCTCATTTCTATTGTGACAGACTGTGTCCTCTGTCCTCTGTCCTGTCATCACTGTTGTCAATAAACAATGGATTCAACTGTTACTTTTGTTTGTGTTTTTTTGGGAACATTTGCTTATGATCTTCAAATTTTTTTCAGTCCCTTAACCGTGAAAAAAATTTATAAGGTAGAACATCTCACAGCACTGACCGATAATAATGAAAAGTATTGTCAGGTCAGAGTACTGACTGTATAATGATTGTGCAGGAAAACAGTTTAGAATTATTTAACTAGTTTCATGCCCAAAATGTAAAGACCATCAGTCTGTGACTCATTTCATTGAAAGCTGACAGGGTCTTGTTTTATTCAGTGTTGGTTCACAGTCAGAGACACAGATGAAAAAGGTCCAAACAACTGGCAGAATAATTTCTGTCTGTGTTTGGGTTTTCATTCATATTAACTCTCAGTAAAAGTGATTATTTTCCTGTTTAGTTTCATTTTATCATTATTTTAATTAAATCAAATTCAAGTCCTTTGAGACAAAACTTTTCGGTGAATTTGGGCCAAACAAATAAATATGCTAATACCACTAACTCTCAGTGGCGGGCTGTGCATTTCAACCGTAGGCCTTCAGTGACCTCATAGTTTTGTGACCTCAAATTAATACACTTCATAATTACATTAGTGATACTGGGACTTGAGGATCCACGCACATACATTATATCAGCCTTAAAAACCCTAACCCTAAACAAGAGCATTTAAAATCAATTATTCCAAGTATTTTTAGATTTCCGGCATTTATAATTGCATTTAATAAATGTATGTATTTAATGAAAGTATATTATTGTGCGCAGTGGTTCAGAAGAAGAAGTTCCATTCACCCGCACTGAACTGATTAGAGGAGATTTATCAGGTAACCATGTTTCAAAAAAAGAAAAAAAACACACTATGGTTGTTCATACAAAGGGTAAAGGTAAAAAAAAAACTATAAAAGTTACAAAAACATATACTGTGTCATCTTCATCTTAGATACCGAAGAATATTTGCTCCAAGAGATTTCTTTTACGTGGAAACTGGTAACAAATGGCTCTCTGGGTGTAAAAGGTTGCCAACCCCTGATCTAGATGAAATATGATTGGATAAAAAAATTCCAACTTTTAAAATGTAAAAACATTTTTTTTTGTATTCACCAAAAATAAATAATAATATAATTTTATGTAAAGATTTTTATAAATGTGTTTTTCTGAGTATGTTGAGGCCAGCAGAGAAGGCTTTGCTGGCCCTAATGAACCTAAGGTCAGTAAATCGCTGTTAAATCGAAATCTAGACTTTCTTTAAACATTTCATAAAAGTTTTATATGGTCATTGTTACTTATTATTACTTCGCCCGTGAACAGTTCAACACTTGGTCTACCTGGCAACCGATGACTAAACAGGTCACATGACAGATAAATGGTTTTGGTTTTAAAAGCAGCTCTGAGTCCAACAGTGTCAGTGTCAGAGGAACAGGAACATGGCTTCACTGATCTTCACCTTCTCTCTCCTCTTCCTCACGGTCTTCACGGCTGGTAAGAATAACAGACACTGACCGACACCTGGACAACTGACCCCACATACAACACTTGTTATGGTCTCTGTTCTACAGATGGATTTGAGTGGTATGTACTGACCAACTGTCTGTTTAACTCCACTGACCCGGACGACATCCAGTACATTTACTCCCACTATTACAACAAGTTGGAATATGCCAGGTTCGACAGCAGAGTGGGTCACTTTGTGGGATACACTGAGTATGGAGTGTTCAACGCTAAGAGATGGAATGAAGGTCCAGAATTAGAACGAATGAGGCATGAGAAGGACAGGTACTGTGTGAACAACGTCGGAATAGACTACAGATCTGCTGTGACTAAATCAGGTGAGTGTTTCTGTGATCAACTTCACTGTTGAAACGCAGTTTATTATTGATGTTGTTAATATTTTAATCCATAATAATGTGACAGTAGGAAGTTGCCCTGAGACAATGACGCCACCCGATGTTCGAATGCTGTCACTACAGCTGATGTAGTGCCAACATTTTTAAATCAGATGTTTAAACTTTTGTGAGTTTTAAAAAAAAAATAACGGAGAGAATAAATGGTTTTAACTTGAACTTTAAACCAGAGGTTTCTGCAAATTGATTTATATCTGAACAGAAACAGATACTGTTTCTGTTCTGTTTGGTTCTTGGAGCGGTTGATAACGTTCACTGTCTATATATATATATATATATATTATTGTATATATATATTTATTTATCCTGGTTTTTGTTCCTTGAACTGGTTCAAAGTCCTGGTTTAAACTGTCTGTCAGTAGAAAAGGATAAAAACAGATGAACTCTGTCTCCAGCCAAACCCTACGTCAGACTCCACACTGAGGCGCCCTCTGCTGGCAAACATCCCTCCATGCTGGTCTGCAGTGTCTTCGACTTCTACCCCAAACAAGTCTCCGTGAGCTGGAGGAGAGATGGACAGGAAGTCACCACTGATGTCACCTCCACTGTGGAGCTGGCTAATGGTGACTGGTACTACCAGATCCACTCTCACCTGGAGTACACACCCAGGTCTCACTGCTGCTCCACCAGGGGGCGTCTATTTTGGTCCATTTTGATCCTTTTGGGTCCATTTGTCTGAAGTTGATGGTTGTGTTTGTCTGAACTGATGCAGGTCTGGAGAGAAGATCTCCTGTGTGGTGGAGCACGCCAGTCTGAGTGAACCTCTGGTTACTGACTGGAGTAAGTAGCTGTCTGACTCTTTCTGCACCTGTCTGTCTGTCTTTTCACCTGTGTGTCTCACTCTCTCTTCCTGTCTACCTGTCTGTTTCTCTCTTCAACTTTTTGTCCGTCTGTTTCTGTCTCTCTTCACCCATCTGTCTCTCTCTACACCTGTCTGTCTCTCCTTCTCTTTCTTTACACTCGTCTGTCTGTCTTTCTCTCCACGTGTTTGTCTCTCTCTCTCTTGTCTGTCTTTTCAACTCTCTCCCTCTCTCTTTCTCTCGCTCTCTCTCTCTTTACACATGTCTGTCTTTCTCTTCACCTGTCTCCCTCTCTATACCTGTCTCCCTTTCTCTCTCACCTGTTACACCTGTGTGTTTCTCTCTCTACCTGTTTGTCCGTCTCTTGACCTGCCTGTCTCTCTCTCTCTCTTTCTTCACTTGTCTGTCTCTTCACCTGTCTGTCCCTCTCTTCATCTGTCTGTCTGTCTGTCTCTAGACCTGTCTGTCCCTCTCTTCATCTGTCTGTCTGTCTCTTGACTTGTCTGTCGCTTTCTCCACCTATCTGTCTGTCTCTTTCTTTCTCTCCACCTGTCTATCTGTCTCTTGACCTACCTGTCGCTCTCTTCACCTGTGTATCTGTCTCTCCCTTTCTCTCCACCTGTTTGTCTCTTTGTCCTCCTGTCGCTCTCTTGACCTGTCTATCTGTCTCTCTCTTTCTCTTCTCCTGTCTGTCTGTCCCTTGATTTGTCTGTCTCTTGACCTGCCTGTCTCTCTCCCTATCTTTCTTCATTTGTCTGCTCTTCACCTGTCTATCTGTCTTTCTCTTTCTCTCCACCTGTTTGTCTCTCTCTCTGTCTGTCTCTCTATCTGTCTGTCTCTTTAATTCTCTCCACCTGTCTGTCTCTCTCTTCACCTGTCTGTCTGTCTCTTGACCTGCCTGTCGCTCTCTTCACCTGTGTATCTGTCTCTCTCTTTCTCTCCACCTGTTTGTCTCTCTCTCCTCCTGTCGCTCTCTTCACCTGTCTATCTGTCTCTCTCTTTCTCTTCTCCTGTCTGTCTGTCTCTTGATTTGTCTGTCTCTTGACCTGCCTGTCTCTCTCCCCCTGCCTGTCTGACCTCAGATCCATCCATGCCTGAGTCAGAGAGGAACAAGATCGCCATCGGAGCGTCAGGACTGATCCTGGGTCTGATCTTATCTCTGGCTGGATTCATCTACTATCGCAGGAAGCTTAAAGGTAAGGAGATCATCTCAGCTGAAGGACAGTCCAACTCGTCCACTGTTGGACCTCAGTGTTTAGTTTCCTTCTAACCAACACAATGGTAAACGTCATTGACAGGAACAGGACGGGTTTGTTCTGGTCTTGACTTTGTTCCTTTTCTTCTCTTCGTCTCAAGGACTCATCCCAGTTCCCCAAAACTAGTCCTGCGCCTGGTTCCCCATGTGGACCTAGTCCTGGTCCTGGTTCTGACCCAGCTTCTGCTTCATCAGTGCTCCCTGTTTTTACTCTAGACTGCCTCCTGCTGGACTGTCAGAATGTCCTGCTTCTCTGATACCCAGCTGGTCCAAACCTAGTCCAGGTCTGCTGAAGGTCCCTTATTGATGCCAAAAGATAAACCTGGACCAGGTTGGACCTGGACCCTGGTGTGTCCTCCCTCCTTTATGTTCTGCTGCTGCTGCTTCACTCTGGGGATTTTTTAATGGCGTGTCCACAAATAGTTGTCAAATCAGGGTTGATCCAGTTCAGAGGTTTATTTTGTTCTTCTTGTTATTGATCAGATTGATGAGTTTGGAGATTTTCTAATCACAATAAATACAACAGAAAAAAGTTTATGTTTGTTGTTGATTGAATAAAAAATAAAGGTTAATGTTGTTTTTTTTTCCCAACATGAAAATCAGTTTGTGGAACTCCTCTTGTAGACAGACCTGCAGTGGAGGCCTTCAGTGACGTCATAGTGTTGTGCCTTCAAAATAATACGCCTCAAAATAACATCAGTGACATCACGACTTAACAATCCACACATATACATTATATAAGCCTTAATATAGGCAACACTTCATTATAAGACCATTTAAAATAAATTATTCTCAGTATTTTTGACATTTAACTGTGCCAGTGGCCAAGTGTTTGATGATTTGTGTCGTTCCCACGAGGTTCCGCCCTACGATTCCCGGGAGAACTTATCCAATCACAGAACGCGTATGTTTTGCCTTCTACGTAGGGCCAGCTAGAGGGCTCTGAGGTCACAGTCTCGCAAGATGATTGGTCGGAGCACTGTCAAGTGAAGGGTCTGTGTCCATTCACTTACAGCAGGCAGAGCCTTCACTTTTGATTCTGAAGGTTTCATGGAACCTGACAACACTAGCTAGCTGAATTATGATTGGATAAAAGTTTTTAGCCAACCTTTTAAATGTAAATAGTATTTTACATTAATAAATATAAACAATACAATACACTTTTATTCAAAAAATATTTATGAATAAATGTTTTTCTGAGTGATGGACCACCACTGGGTTTCATTAACATGTAATGTTATGATTATGTTATGAGTTTATGATTAACGGTGGAGAGACCAGCCATGATGGACTGACTAGAGACACTAAAGAATGATCCTAGAGATGGAGCTACCAGGTAGGAGACAAAGAGGAGATTGATGGATGCAGTGAGGGAGGACATGGAGGTAGTTGGAGTTAGAGACCACAGGAGAAGATTTATTTTCCGTATATTTTTTTCCTATTTGTGTCCTCATCATTTATGCCAAACATTTCTGGACGTTTTTAATTCCTAAAATGGAACTTACCTGTTTAATAAAAACTTCAAATCAGTCTTTTTTATCAACATTTCCTGTGACAATAGAAACCTCTGAGCCTTCGCTCGGTCGTTACCTGGATACAACTGACGCAGAGGAATCCCTGCATTCTCATTGGCTGCCGGTACGGTCCACCCCGGCTGCTGCTGCTGTTGTTGGTTCAGTCGCTCAGAGTCAGAGTTCGATCACAGACGACAGTAGCAGCAGCAGAATGACGGCCGTGACCCTGTGTGTCCTCGTCCTCACCTGTGTCCTCAGTGTCTCAGCTGGAGGTAAGACATCTGGGGTCGGTCTGTCTCTCTGAACCACAGACGACACGGTCAGTCAGTCAGTCAGAGTCACCTGTTCTTCTCTCCTCAGATCTTCATGTGGACCTACGTGTCATGGGCTGTACTGACCATGATGGAGAAGAATCATACAATCTGGATGGTGAAGAGCTGTGGTACGCTGACTTTGTCAACAGGAGAGGAGTTGAACCACAGCCCGGTTTCATTGATCACATCAGTTATGTGGAAGGAACTTATGAACAGGCTGAGGCCGGTCAACAGATCTGTAGAGCCAACCTGAAAACTGCACTGGAAGCCATTAAAGGCATTCCACTGGAGAACGGTAAGGAGGAATTGTTGTCACCTAAACTTCTATACAGTTTTCCAGTCTCCATGACACCATGTGAATATTGTTTTTATTACAGTTCTTTCCTTAGAAGACATTGTTGTTTATCATGAAAAATAAATGCTCCTCTTCCTCCTCCCCAGATCCTCCGTCCAATTCCATGATCTACCCTGAAGACGTGGTGGAGATTGGGATGGAGAACACACTGATCTGCTACGTGACTGGTTTCTATCCTGCTCCAGTCAGAGTGGTGTGGACCAAGAACAACCAGAACGTGACCAGAGGAGCGAGCATCAACGTTCCCTATCCCAACGACGACGCCTCCTTCAGACAGACGGCCAGACTGGGATTCGTCCCCCAACCTGGAGACATCTACAGCTGCTCAGTTCACCATCCAGCTCTGAAGGAACCTCTGACCCAGATGTGGGGTGAGAAGAGTCACATGACTCCTGTTTGACCATCAACCTCCAACAGGAAGTGACCTTTGTTTGTTTCCTTCTCCTCCAGAGGTGGAGGTGGAGCAGCAGGCCAGTGTTGGAGCCACTGTGTTCTGTGCCGTTGGTCTGACTCTGGGTCTCTTTGGTGTGGCTGCTGGAACCTTCTTCCTCATCAAAGGAAATGAGTGCAGATGATTGGCCCCGGCTGATGATGTCACTGTTGTTGTTGTTGTTGTTGTTCTGTCCCATTCAGCTCTGCTGTAACCACTGAATCACCTGATATTTCTTTAGTAACGAAGACAGAAATAAAAGTTGATCAAATGAAATGTTGTCTTCTCCTGTGTCCCAGCCCAGAGACATGAAACCAAAGCACATTTCACTCCAGACCCGTAAACCTTTACCTCCTATCTGAGGACCAGTCTCTAGTCTAACTGGTCACTAATGTCCATTGCTAACAAACACTGGTGACCTTCACTATGGGAGGTCACATATTAATGTCTCCCTACGGGTTCAGCAGTTGGTGTGAAATATATTCAGATATGTGTAGAGCAGCCAAAATTGTACTCATGTAAAATAACTGTAGGAATATTACTACTACTACAGAATATTACTACATAAGGGGAAGTAAAAAGTAATTGTCCAATTAGTAGGTACTAAAAGTACAAATATATATGGTGATAAACTACTCAGTGGTGTCAAAGTCCTTTTAACCAGGGGGTAAAAAGGACAAAACAATTTCCTTGAAGGGACAGTTGTATTTGGAAGACTATAGATGTAACTACTGTGTAATGACACAGTAGTAAAATTTTTAACTACTCTTTTACTACTGAGTACTGAGTTACTGTTAAGTAACAATTTCATATATATATAAATATACAGTAAATATATATTTATATATATTTATAGTCATTCAATTACAGACAAGAGTTTTTTGCATCAAAATAAAAGAACATTTAAATACTTCTGAATGTATTTTAAAGTACTTAATAAAAATCAGCACTGAAGAAGCCTCTTGGATGAAGAGCTGAAACGTCTTCAAGAAACCTACTATGTCCAGTTGCTCTCGAAGTAACTCATTTTGGATTGAATTACCTGGATGGCTGAGAATCTACACATACTTAATGAAAAGAGTATGAATTAGAATCATGTTATTTATGTCATTTTGTATGTGATGAACCATGTTAGTATTCTTTTTAGGCTTTTGTTCAAAAACAAACTCCACGTGTGGCTTTAATCTTCCTTATTTTCATTTAGTGGCTTCTCTTGTATGATGTTAAATACAAATACAAATACAAACAAATAAAATCTTCGAAAATCTTCACAAACCAACAAACAAAACACTTCCAATATCCTAAATTGCTCTACCTGGCAACCGATGACAACGATGAACAGGTCACATGACAGATAAATGGTTTTGGTTTTAAAAGCAGCTCTGAGTCCAACAGTGTCAGTGTCAGAGGAACAGGAACATGGCTTCACTGATCTTCACCTTCTCTCTCCTCTTCCTCACGGTCTTCACGGCTGGTAAGAATAACAGACACTGACCGACACCTGGACATGTACTCTGTTCTGTTTGTTAATTTATCATTTAATTACTATTATTCATCCTGACTCTTTCTACAGATGGATTTCTAAATTTTGCGACAACCAGCTGCCTGTTCAACTCTACAAAAGCCGACGATATCGCCTACATCGAATCCTATTACGTAAACAAACTGAAGATAATTTCGTTCGACAGCAGAGTGGGTCACTATGTGGGATACACTGAGTTTGGAGTGTTCAACGCTAAGAGATGGAATGAAGGTCCAGAATTAAAACTAAGGAGGCAAGAGAAGGACAGGTACTGTGTACGCAACGTCGGAATAGACTATGACACTGGTCTAGCTAAATCAGGTGAGTGTTTCTGTGATCAACTTCACTGTTGAAACGCAGTTTATTATTGATGTTGTTAATATTTTAATCCATAATAACGTGACAGTAGGAAGTTGCCCTGAGACAATGACGCCACCCGCTGTTAGAATGCTGTCACTACAGCTGATGTAGTGCCAACATTTTTAAATCAGATGTTTAAACTTTTGTGGGTTTAAAAAAAAAATTAACGGAGAGAATAAATGGTTTTAACTTGAACTTTAAACCAGAGGTTTCTGCAAATTGATTTATAGCTGAACAGAAACAGATACTGTTTCTGTTCTGTTCAGTTCTTGGAGCGGTTGATAACGTTCACTGTCTATATATATATATATATATATATATATATATATATATATATATATATATTTATTTTTTTTTTTTTTTTTTTTGTTTTTTTTAAGAC
>JAFBJS010012542.1:19842-44492 GCA_016785265.1 Paraplagusia blochii
AAGAATGATCCTAGAGATGGAGCTACCAGGTAGGAGACAAAGAGGAGATTGATGGATGCAGTGAGGGAGGACATGGAGGTAGTTGGAGTTAGAGACCACAGGAGAAGAAGATTTATTTTCCGTATATTTTTTTCCTATTTGTGTCCTCATCATTTATGCCAAACATTTCTGGACGTTTTTAATTCCTAAAATGGAACTTACCTGTTTAATAAAAACTTCAAATCAGTCTTTTTTATCAACATTTCCTGTGACAATAGAAACCTCTGAGCCTTTTCTTTTTTTTTCTTTTTATTCCTATGAAACACAAGGACAAATTTAGGAAACAGAAATCACTTGACTGCTAACAAATATGTGACATCACAGACCAGGACGATGCGATTGGCTGGTCCCTTCACCAAAGGAAGACATTTTATAGAGAAGCTCAGTCATTGGTCAAAAGAACAAAAAACAAATGGAGCACACAACGACATAAATAAACACATGAGCCAATCAGCTTGAAGATGGAACAAAACAATCTCCACTTTGATCATTCATTCTTTTTACTTTGGTCTACAGACAGTCTGTAGACCAACAAGAGTATGATATGGTCAGCAGTCACCTGTTGTGGTTTGAAGTTGTGTGCGATAGTGGAACTGCTGTTTTGCGGTTCGCGTATCGCTATCTCAGCGAATCATGGGTTAGCACTATTTCAAATACGCAATATTTTCATTATTTTGTGATGAATTCGATTTTCTAGCCTAAAAAGAAACAAAAATGTAACAAAATTAAAACACATTTGGTAACATATACATACAGGGTATTGCAAGAAATGTCTTGTCTGTACGGGGTAAACCTCATTAGTGATTTATTAATACTAGAATGGCCAAGGCGGTCATTTTGACCGTTCAGGAAATTATACAACCAATGGGTTTTGTCAAATAAAAAATACAACTTTGTCTCTTCCAGATTTTTCCTAAAAGTATTTGCATTGTAAGTCCAACAGTGAATGTTACAGTATGAACGCTATAGCAACATCTATCTCTTCTCCTTAATCTTCAGCGTCAGTATGTTAAAGTCTTTGAACTACTGATCAGAATGTCACAGCTGAGGAGAAATTTGACGTTTGTCCAAGTCTTGGAGCTCTATCAGACCATGAGCTCAGATGGGGCGCTTTCAGAGGAGGAGACATCGGAGTCTACTGTTACATTTTTTTCTCCATATTTAACCCAGGATGATACCTCCTAAAGGGTTAATATCCTGGTAAACGATATAGTAACTTTTGCGTTTCTACTTCGCTGGTTTTGCTTATTGATTTTTGGAACTTTATCAGTGACAGATGAGGGACCACTGTAGTTCTAGATCAGGGGTGGGCAAACTAAGGCCCGGGGGCCACATGCGGCCCGTTGAGCCTTTTTATGCGGCCCGCCATCCCTGTCCAAATGAAATAATTTATTTATATTATAATTAAACTTCCGACTTTTCCCCACAATGCCTGTAGTTTCCCAGTAGATGACATTATGAAGGCTATTATAACTTTTTTATTTTGGGTTTGATACATGACTTTTACTTGCCATTTACCCTAGCTTACACGAACGCTCCATCTCTCTACTCTTGACTCGGCCCTGTGTCCAATTTTAGGAGAAATTGTGGCCCGCAGGTCAAAAAGTTTGCCCACCCCTGTTCTAGATGGTCTAGATCATTGGTTCTTAACCTGGGTTCGATCAAACCCCTGGGGTTTGGTGAGTCGGTCTCAGGGGTTCTGCCGTGGAGGTCAAGACACCGCGGAGGTCAAGATACACGACTCACCCTACTAAAGTAGGGTTCGGTGAATGCGAACATGAAACTGGTGGGATTTGGTAGCTCCAACAAGGTTAAGAACCACTGGTCTAGATGGTCTGGAATGGTTGGAACAGATTTCCAGGCTGTGGTCTGTCCACTTAAATGGACTAACGAGGTCTTTAGAGACACTAGCAATAGGCAGAAGACAGGAGGCAGCGCAGAGTTAAAGAAGATCGGAATGAAATTGAAAAGGTTGATTCACTTTGGCAACCCTTGAAAAAGGGACAAGAAGAAGAGGAAGGAAAAGCCGAGGTCTTTCAGTCAGAACTGGTCTGAAGTGGTCTTTACTGTAGATTCTGAAGCTATCGATGAAGATTCTCGGTCATCCAGGTCACTCATAATGATTAAATAAAAACAAATGAATGATTCAATACCTCAGTAAACATCGTTGTACTTGATCATTGTACACACTGTATATTTATATACTTCTGTCCGACTCATGCATATCTTCTGTCATTTCCCAGTTCGTTCTCAGCGGCAGTGACATCAGAGTGTGTGTGTGTATGTGTGTGTGTGTGCTGATTGGTCGACTGCAGGGTTTGGGTTTTTATTAGGTCAAAGCTGCGCTAGGACAGAGGATGACGTCACGGCATCAAAGGTGGGCAGGCGTAGCCAGTGAACGCATCGTGATGCTGGAATGAAGATGAAGAGTTCAGTCCCTCCAGAAAAAATGGCAACGTTGCGATATCGCAAATTCCACCTGTCGCAATAAATTATTGGCAGTATCGTAAATTGATGGCAGTAATCTTCGACAAAACTTGGCGACTTTATCACATCGATGCCACACCTGACATACCTTTCTTTTTTCAACTTAGAGCGCCCCCTAGAGCTTTTAGATTTTTGACTGTTTCCTTTCACCCCGGTCCAATGGTTTCCATATCTATACTTCACGTTTTTCGGATCCTGATTTCCACTCCCACGGTGAGATGACGCTCTGTTCCGCTTCCTTTGTCCCTCTCTTGGTCATCTTTACACATTTCTTACCCATTTTTATAATAAAAATGATTATTCTCTAAATGTATCCTGGTTTAAATATATTTTTAATGTATCTGGTAACTGTGACAGACACTAGATGGTGCTATAGCTCAGGACCACTCCTCCTCTGGACAAGAAAGTCAATGTTTAATTAAATGTAGTTTTTCTGTATTTAAATCTCGATTAAAATAATGTAATTACGATGTCCCCCTCTCGTCCTTTTTGATGTCCTTATTTTTCACCGAACACCTGGCTCCAAAAATATCTGTGCACTTCCCTGTGTAGCGTTCTGTTTAACTTTTAATCCAACACTACCCTCTAGTGGATGTATTGCTGAACAAGGCACGTGTGGGAAGTTCGTTGGCAGTGGAACGGACTTATACGTGTAAGGTTGTCAATGAAAAGGCCACAGGGTGTCACGGTTGCCTTTTAGAATAACGCGACTCGGGCTGCATGTCCCTTACAGCACGCCGTCCGTCAGGTTTTGGACCCCGCGGGCGCCATTTTGGCTCGACGTTAACGGTGAGTGTGTTCGAGTGTAAATCGCGACGGTTTTCCGTGTTTGGTGATATGTCTTAACGTGTTGTAGTCAAGTCTTATTAAAATGTAAATGTTTATTAATGTATTTTTTACTTTATAGATAAACTGAACTAAGCGCCTGTCAATTAAAGCCGTTATAACTGACATTAGCATATGAAGGAATATTCACAATAAAGGACAGCAGAATTGATGTTCCGTGACAATAAACGGCGCGGTATTGGTTTTAGGTTTGTGTTTTATTTATTATCTGATTCTGAACAATGTTTTATTTGGAATAACGACCAGATTCTACCATATTACTCAATAACTTTGTAAAATATGAGAAAACTAAGGACTTTAGCAAGTTTTTAGCTAAGGCTAGAAAGGCCTGAAGAATGTCTTAAAAGCAGGAGAAAGCTAAATTTAACAGACAATTCCAGGAATTCTACTTAAATATGGATTCAATAATATATGATCAAACTTCCTGTATTTCTGAATAGCAGGATGGTACCAGCTACTCTAAACAGGAGTTTTCCCAATTACCACCCATTTTAAGCATTGGGAAAATCAAACGTTTTTCAAATTAAAACGTACAACCCAACAGAGGTCATAATGAATGTTTCAGTTTGATCGCCATAGCGCCATCTATCTCCTTTCCTTGATCTTCAATGTCAGTAGGGTAGTTATTTTTAACTATTTCAGGTCAGAATTGATCACAGCTAAGGAGACATTTTGATGTTAGTCCAAGACCTGGAGCTCTATCAGAATCTGAGCTCAGATGAATTGGACTGAGCGCTTTCAGAGGAGGAGACGTCGGAGTCTCTTGGACCAGTTTATCTACTTGTATTTATTGACTGGTCCATTAAAAAGCCTGGCACAAAAATAGTTGGAGATGGCTGCTGTAGTGTAGACATATTGGGTTACACGTTGTGTACTATACACAGAAATCAAGAATCAAAATGTGACGGAGAAACGTATTTTATGCCTCTCTCAGATATGTAACCATCACTTTGTTCTGTGCTTTTGTTAAAGGTGACGCTTAAGTAGTAAAAAGTTCGTAAACAGAGATCCTTAACGTTACAGTAAACGTTGTGCTTACATTATGTTAATTTTTTACGTTCTACATTGTACAATTTGAGTTTTTTTTTCTTCTTTCAAACTTCCTGCTATCCTGGAGGGACTGAAGGGAGCAGCTTTAACCTCTGTTTGTGTGTGTGTGTGTGTGTGTGTGTGTGTGTGTGTGTGTGTGTGTGTGTGTGTGTGTGTGTGTGTGTGTGTGTGTGTGTGTGTGTGTGTGTGTGTGTGTGTGTATTAGGTGTTGATCCGTAGCTTGAAGGACACTCGCCCCGCAAACTTGTCTCTCTCGCTGCCGGTGGCGAGTGTGTTGGAGTTAATTTTACACTCCACGTTGATGTCCGTGTTCCGTGTTGCGTTCAGGAACTTAACCGCAACCAATGGCTGTGTGTAGTTCACCTGATGCAGAAAAACACACGATACACACTGTTATATCTGTCCTCTAATGTAAAATTATAGATTTAATGCTTTATATTTACAGTTAAGAATTGTAAATTCTAAGGCTCTGCTTCATGTTACAGTAGTCTGGGATGTATCTTTTTTTATCATTACTACAGTACTAGTTCTTTGAGTATGTGGTTATATGTATTTTCCTAGCCGGAATACAGTGATCCCTCGCTATAACGCGGTTTACTTTTCACGGTTTCGCTACTTCGCTACTACTTGCATTCTGATTGGCTAAATAGTCACTCCGCTTCTTCTCTACTGTCATGTATGGTAAAATATCTGCCTGCGCAGCTAATGGGTTCTTTACAGTAGCAGGAGAAAACAACTCGCCAAATTTACATTACGAATGTGCAAATTCTCTTGCAATTTCGAGTTTCTCTAAAACTCATAATGTCGACAAAACGCTCTGGACTGACAAAAGCACCTGCGGCAGGGCCCAAAGGCAGCGGAAGATGCTATGTATCGCAGATAAAGTGAAACTTCTGGACATGCTAAGGGAAGGTAAAAGCTATGCGGCTGTCAGTGGAGTCAGGATGTAGCGGCTCAGTCTGAAGAGCAGTGAAATACTGTACACCTGAGTCACTATTTGTCCGACTGTACTTTGTATTTTTTTCATAATCATTTTTAATTTTCTCCCGTTTAATCCAATTACTCGGGTCGCGGCGGGCGGTGCTTATCTCTGCAATTTGAAGCCTTCTGTTTACATTGATGATTAAAATGATTATTTGACAGTACAGAAGTTATTTGTTGAAAAAAAAAAACGTTTCTAAAGTATTTTTATTTGTGAAACAAATGCTTGAGCCTGTAAAATGGTTTGTTCTTTCTTTTCAATGTATTTAATTGTATAATTGTAAAAAAAAAAACCCAAAGGTTTCTACTTCACGGATTTCGTCTATCTCGGGTTCTTTTTGGAACGTAACCCCCGCGAAAAACAAGGGATTACTGTATCACTTTTTACAGCTAACCCTTTTCTTACCTATTGACCCTATTTTAGTATCTCGTGTTACATGAGATAAACACACTTCTTTGGCCTTTACATCAGCTGGATTAACGGCCAACTTTGACATCTGATTCTCTTCAAGCCACAATTGTTCGTTTTGTTGAGTTTTGTTCTTCATTAAATTGAAGATATCATTGTTTTTTTTGTCTTTTCCCGATGTTTCCTTCTGGTGAAACATCCATACGTCCTATATCTGATCTGATCTGACAAGAAACTATAATCGTAAATATTTTGGAAAAGCATTTCAGAGTTTTTCCTTTACATTTAATGTTGAATTCCCATGTTTAAACTGATATTATTTTTAAATTTTAGTATATTTTAAGGCAACATTTAGTTATTTTAAGTCAGAATACATTTATTAAGTTACCTTGGACGTTCAGTCAGCTTGACCGTCAGACTCACCTGAGATTTCTTGCCGTAGTACGGGTAGTACATGAGGTTAAAAGTCCCGTTAGGAGGGAAATACGCCAGAGGTCCGATCTTATCACTGTCCTCCCCCTGAACACACACACACACAGGTCTGTTAGTCCATCAGTGATGAATGTGCTGCTGTGACCAGAGACAGACATACAGACAGACAGGTTCTGACCTTGGCGGCACAGATGACGTAAGGAGACTGACCGTCCTTTCCTGGCAGCATGTTGATCACCTGTAGAAACAGACACTTTCACTTTCTGTCCTCAGTTTCCCTGAGACTGAAACAGTCTGTTGGCTTTAATGATCACCAACCTCAGAGGAGGTTAAAGTGGAACAGTAGAAAAGGTCCATTTATCTGTCTGTCCCTCCCTTTGTCCGTCTATCCGTCCGTTTCATCTGTCTGTCCGTCCCTCTACTTATCTATCTTTCTGTCTGTATGTCCTTCCATCTGTTTGTCTACTTGTCTGTCTGTCTGCCCGTCTATCAGTCCATCTGTCTACCTATCTATCCTTGTGACTGTCTGTCTGTCTTTCTACCCGTCCATCTGCCTGCCTCTTTGTCTTTCGATCCACCTATCTGTCCATCCATTCCATCTGTTTGTCTGTCTATCAATTTTTCTGTCTGTTTGTCTATCTGTCCTTCCATCCGTCCATCCGTCTACCTATCTAAGTTTCTGTCTGTCTGTCTGTCTACCTTTACATCTGTGTACCTATCTATCTTTCTATCTATCTGTCCATCTGTCTTTCGATCAACCAATGTGTCCATCCATTCTATTCATCTGTCTGTCTACTTGTCGGTCAGTCAGTCTGTCTGTCCATCTGTCTACTTATCTGTCTTTCTGTCTATCTGTCTACCATCTCTATGTCTTTCAATCTACCTATCTGTCCATCCATCTGTCTGTCTGTCTGTCTATCTATCTATCCGTCTGTTTGTCCGTCCGTCCAACTCTCCATCTGTTTACCTATCTATTTTTCTGTCTTTCTATCTATTTGCCCATCTTTCTTTTGATCAACCTATCTGTCCATTCATTCCATTCATCTGTCTGTCTGTCTGTCTGTCCGTCCGTCCGTCCGTCCGTCAGTCTATTCATCTGTCTTTCTGTTTATCTATCTACCATCTGTATGTCTTTCGATCTACCTATCTGTTCATCCATTCCATTCATCCGTCTGCCTGTCTATCTACTGTATCTATCTGTCTGTCAGTCAGTCTTTCTACTACATGTGTGAAACACTGTAACACATGGAATCATAATGTCTGACTTTTTGCAGCGACCATGAATGCATCACTCTGTAGCGCCTGTCTCTTATTGTCCGTCCGTCTGTCCATCTGTCTACTTATCTGTCTTTCTGTCTATCTGTCTACCATCTCTGTCTTTCAATCTACCTATCTGTCCATCTATTCCATCCATCTGTCTGTCTGTCTGTCTGTCTATCTATCTATCCGTCTGTTTGTCTATCTGTCTGTCTGTCCGTCCGTCCGTCCAACTCTCCATCTGTTTACCTATCTATCTATTTTTCTGTCTTTCTATCTATTTGCCCATCTTTCTTTTGATCAACCTATCTGTCCATTCATTCCATTCATCTGTCTGTCTGTCTGTCCGTCCGTCCGTCCGTCAGTCTATTCATCTGTCTTTCTGTTTATCTATCTACCATCTGTATGTCTTTCGATCTACCTATCTGTTCATCCATTCCATTCATCCGTCTGCCTGTCTATCTACTGTATCTATCTGTCTGTCTGTCAGTCTTTCTACTACATGTGTGAAACACTGTAACACATGGAATCATAATGTCTGACTTTTTGCAGCGACCATGAATGCATCACTCTGTAGCGCCTGTGCACAGTGTGTCCTTATGTATTGACGTCTTCGTGCTCTCAAGAACTTTATTAAGAGATTTAACAGCGATGACCTGAAACGACGTCTTCCAGCAGCAGTGGGTGAAGCTTCACTCTCCACCAAACACCACTCTCTGACCACACCCCCAACTCCTGAAGCATTAACCCTATAATGGCTGTAACAACCCTTAGGACCATTACAGTATGTTGGAGCCAGTGTTCCATCAGAGAGAACAAAAATCTACAACTACAGTTCCAGCCAGTGGACAGCAGTAAAACTTTGTTTCTAGTCAAATGTTCAAAATAATTTACTTTGCAGGTTATAGTGTTTTTATATATATATTGTGTTTGTATATATTAGTGGCGGTGCCAAGCACGGATAAATTGTTCAGTTTGAACAGTTTGAAAGTTTCTGAACCATCCACTAGGGAGCAGGGGCGTAGCCAGACCCCTTAAAATGGGTGGGCCCTGAAAAAATTAGGGTGGGCCAACACCAAAGTATTATAGCCAAGTTTGATCAGCCCTCTCATTGGATTGGATGGGCCTGACTGACAAGTGGGTGGACCTGGGCGCACCCGTGGCTCTGCCTATGCTAGGGAGCACAAGGGAATTTTTTTTTTTAGTGCCGGTCCCAAGTATGGATAAATTGTGAGGGTTGTCAGGAAGAACATCCGTCTCAAAACTTGGCCAAATTTAAGATGCGGGACAACAAAATAGAAGTAGAAGAATGCTAGAGATGGAGCTACCAGGTAGGAGACGAAGAGGAGATCTGTGGATGCAGTGAGGGAGGACATGGAGGTGGTTGAGGATGAGTTGATGATACAGAGGACAGGATGAGATGGAAATTGTTGACTCGCTGTGGGAACCTCTGAAAAAGGGACAAGCCGAAAAGAAAAAAAGAAGTTTGAAAGTTCTTAGTTTCCTGGCATCAGTTTCAAGAATAAATCAATCCAACTGCAGGTTGATATGAAGTAAAGTCTCCATTACTGCCACCCAAACCACATTGCACCACTTCGTACCTTCCTGCAGGTGGTGAGCCCATAGGAATCTGATTTATTCATGCTATAATGAAAAATTCTGAATTCAAAACTATCCATCCATCAAACCAGTTCAGATCTACTTCCCCCGGAGATACTTTACGACGACATCATTCTTCTGAGACACACCCCTTCACTCAAGGCCGAATCGCAATGTCAATGGTTAAGACGGCGGACGTACCCGGTTCATTTTGATGAGGACACACGGCTCGCCGTCTCCATAACCATAAAATTGATCGGTTCTTCCAGAACAGTCTTCCAGCATAGTCCGGTTAAACTGGCAGGAGCGTTTGGGATTGTTCCTCACCTGTGAGAGACAGACAGGTTAGAGAGACAGACCTGTGAGAGAATGGTATACAGCACGCAGACAGGGAAGAGACACATGTGAGAGAGAAAGAGGGAGAGTCTAAATTGTCACAGTGGAGAAGTCTTGTGGATGTCTTTGACTTTAGCCCCCAAACCACTCTGTCTGGTCTAAGAACTGAAATCCACTCGGTTTAAATCTGCATCAAGCTGATCCTTGATGAAGTCCTGCCACCATCTTCAAATCTTCTGTCCTTCAAACAGCTGACCTCATCACTGTTGTACTGTTTCCATACATATCCTGCACCAATCTAACATACTCTTCTGCCACTCCTGACTTCCTCATACAATACCACAATTCCTCCCTTGTCTCCCTGCCATAGGCCTTTTCTCATTCTATAAAAACACAATGAAGCTCCTTCCGATCTTCTCTGTTCTTCTCCATCAACATCCTCAAGATAAATATTGCATCTGTGGTACTCTTTCTAGGCATAAAACAATATTGTTGTTTGCAAGTCTCTACCTCTTTCCTCAACTGAGCCTCAACTACTCTTTCCCAGATCAGAACCCAGTGAAGAGCTTGAATTATAGGAACAGATTTACACTCATGTTTGGTAAATGTGCTTTGATGCTCTGATTTAGAAAAGTTGTACCTCTCCACTGTCCTCTTGAATGAAGTATTGATCCGGAGGACAGTTGTCGTTGGTCTGAGCCTGGTGGCTGTCGTTGTACACTACAGACAGAGATTAGAACATGGATGATTGGTCAAAGACTACACTGACCGATCTGGAGCATCGAAACATGGATGAGTGAGTGTCTTACGGGAGAGGAATGTGTCAAGGTTTTGAACAAACCCGCCCCAGGTGGCTTTGTCTGACATGGAGTAAGTGATCTCCAGCTGATCTCCCCTTGGACGAATCATCATTCCTGCAAATTAATAATAAAAAAGGATCAGTCATTGACGATTGACAAAAATACCAGTTGAAATGTCTTCCTCTGTCTCACCTGGAGTAGCCAGGCGGTCCTGCCAGGTGGGCTTGTAGTCATCGAGCGTCAGCAGCATTATGTACATGGTCAGGGTGAACATTCCCGCCAGGAAAAGGTAGAAGATGACATAGAAGAGCAGGATCAGACCTGAGGAGGTAGCGGAACCTTTGGTTATTGTAGTATTCCATGAAACCTTAAAACAGACTGGAGGGTTCTTCGTACAACTGGACAATTCTAAAAGCCTCAATCCTATTGGTCAAGACGAGCCATCCTTCTTTTCTTGTCTTCACAGTTCCACAAGAGAACACCTGAAACTTGGACACCTCCAGAACCTGTTTGCATCCATCCATCTTTTTATACATTATCTTATTGCGAGGCAGCGTTTGACCAAATCCCACCGCACCAGATCCTCATGAACTCTTCACTAGGTGGTCAGCACACTGGAGGTCTACCACACTAACCGGGACTGGATCTTGTCCAGGAGTTGAACCCTGGAGTTCCACACCAATGACAAAGACATTGACTCAGGGCCAAAGTGAAGACCTACATGAAATGGGTAGTTTATTAAAGGTAATCTGTCCTTTACATCATTGGTCCCCAACTTTTTTTATCCCAGCGTACCGGTCAACGCTTGACAATTTTAACATGGGGGTATAAAGTTGCCACATTGAACCGTGCCTCTGCATGTTTTTGTGCTCGCAAAGACTCACAAGCTCCCCTCCTCTTGACCAGTGCCCTAACGCTCTCTGACTCTGGTTGCTAGGGTAACTTTTTAACATATCTTCAAAATAATTCTTCTTGGAAGTCGTAAGCTCTTCTCCTGTCTCTTTACTGAGCTGTTTCCCCTTCGCAAAGAAACGTTCCAAAGATGGGTGTTTCCTACTCATTTTGCTAGCTTGTGGGTTAAATTTTAGCGCACAACTACAAGGCTTAACCGGTCATTTTTTTAAATAAAAGATCAGACTCAGATAAAACATGAAACAAGAAGAATCCAGTTACTGACAACTAACAACACACCTAATTAGAACTTAGAAGTTTTTCAATCGCCCCCTTGTGGCTCATTAGTACAACTGACTGGATTTTTACCCTAAAACTAAGTCTTGTATTTTTTACGTACAAACCAGGAGGTGACGTCCAGTTCTTTTTCTATGGTCTAGTCATATTCATAATCCTGCTGTGTTTGGCACCGCCCCCACTGATAATGACCTAGATTCAGGGGCGGGTGGAGGGTAAATGGGGGAGGGGCTAATCTTTCCTCCTCAGTCTGTGCCAGAAAACTAGCAAACATCAGTTGTCAAACTCCTTCATTTTGATTGGCTGAGACACATGAAGTCTACATGGAGTACTAGAGTCTTGGTTCTAAACCTGTAAGGAGGTTCTATCTCGGTACTTTTGGTTCTGTCAATCACACCTCTTTTTCTTTCTGTGCATGAATGAACGAATGCTTTAGCATCAGTGGCAACAACAAACACATCTGGTCTCCAGTCACTGACACGTCCTCAAAATGGACACGGCGTGTCTGTGTGCTGAGACAGATTACTGCCAAATCAAAGTTATCTGCCGTTTTAATCCAGATTAACCCGCGCTGTTATCAGGCCTGTGTGCGTCCTTCAGGCTCCATCAAGGCCAAGCAGCCAGTGCCCCGGTGCATGATGGGAGATATGATGTTGCCATCCCGAGTGTGGTTATGTAAAGTCTGAGAGCAGACGCGGGATCAGTTAGCATGGATTTTTATACCCTGTTTATGTTGTTGTACGTTGCAGAATTATATTTTAATGACATTTAAGATGAGTTTCCGCCCCGTGAGGCGAAGGGTATCCATGATTCTCAAAGGATTCTGGGAGAGGAAACTGTTTTCACTGTTTGACAGGAATTACTGTGATACTGGGGCCAAACAGGTGAGGCCCCTGTTCGAGAGACAGATGGAAGACTTTTTGATCCCAAGGGGAAATAAATGAGTATTGTCCAATACTTAAAGTATAAAACTGTACTGTATGTACGCACACACACTCACATGTCCTGTGTTCTAAATCATTCATTCAGCTCAGGGAGAAAAAAGGAGAGCGAGAGAGAGAGAGTGACCTTCAGACAGGACATGGCTGCCAGAGGACGAGCGAGCATCACTGACAATAAGAAACACACACAGAGAGAGAGAGAGAGAGTGTGTTGATAAATGTATAAATGTGTTTGTTTGATCAACACCATATCTGTCTGTACGTTCAACACCACAGAACTCACTGTTGTAGATATTGAAATGTTGCCTCTGTTGCTGCCGACAGTGAAATGTATAATGTTGCCAAATATTTGCAGCAACATATGACGCTGCAGTGCTTCTTATTAACGATCTTCAATATAATACAGACAGGAGATTCATTTATTTACATTGATTTATATTGGGGTTTTGCACCAAGTCAATGATAATGATTATCATAATAATAATTAGAACCGTATTATTATTATTGTGTTGGTAATTCACAGTAACATGATTAATTCCAGGATAAATCTATATATTAGTCTCCATGAGGTGAAGTCCTGTCAACACATTCATGTCCATTCTTGTTATTGTCAGTTCTGGTCGTAGAGTCGCACGGACGCTCGGTCCGCTCCTCACTCACCCCAGCTGGTGGCGGTTCGGCCCAGCAGCTCGTGGGTTCGCGGGTTCCAGAAGAACTCCCGCCATTCGCCCGAGCCTTTGCGGTCCTCCTCTTTGGTGCCGGACATGACGGTCTGTGCTGGT
This sequence comes from Paraplagusia blochii, assembly GCA_016785265.1. Lineage (NCBI taxonomy): Eukaryota > Metazoa > Chordata > Actinopteri > Pleuronectiformes > Cynoglossidae > Paraplagusia > Paraplagusia blochii. The sequence continues at coordinate 32,990 of JAFBJS010012542.1, forward strand.
GGAGGTGATGGAGGAAGAGAAGGATGAAGATGGAAGCCGTGGACCTGGTGTGCTCTGACGTCACGTACAGTCTCAGCGTCGGTGAGGACCGGCCGAGTGAGGATGTGAGGTATCGATGGAGATGATCGAAGAGATGAGGATGAGAGAGACAGAGAGAGAGAGAGGAGTATGGCGTCACTGCGGTAAACCTCCCAGCACGAACGGCACTGACGTCACAGGCCGACTCCAACGTCGCAACATCAGGACGGCCCCGCCCCCTGTGCTAAAAAGGCGGGGGGAGGAGAAACAGTGGTCCTGATGATGGCGGGGATGCTCAGAGCTCGGATCACGGACTCTTCTGGTCCTGAAAATGTTGGAGATGCTGAATGGTCATAGGACAGAGGAGGGACTCTGGTCCTGATGATGGTGGAGATGCTCGGAAGACAGAGGAGGGACTCTGGTCCTTGTGATGGAGTTGATGCTCAGAGCCCGGATGATCGGACTCTTCTGGTCCTGAAAATGGTGGAGATGCTCAGAGCCAGACTGAAGGACTCTGGTCCTAATGATAGTGGAGATGCTCACATCATGGACTCAGGTCCTTGTGATGGTGGTGATGCTCAGAGCCCGGATGATCGGACTCTTCTGGTCCTGAAAATGGTGGAGATGCTCAGAGCCAGACTGAAGGACTCTGGTCCTAATGATGGTGGTGATGCTCAGAGCCCAACTCTTCTGGTCCTGAAAATGTTGGAGATGCTGAATGGTCATAGGACAGAGTAGGGACTCTGGTCCTGATGATGGTGGAGATGCTTGGAAGACAGAGGACGGACTATGGTCCTTGTGATGGTGTTGATGCTCAGAGGATGATGGACTCTTCTGGTTCTGAAAATGTTGGAGATGCTGAATGACAGACTCTGGTCCTGTTGATTATGGTGATGGTCATAGGACAGAGGAGGGACTCTGGTCCAAATGATGTTGGAGACGCTCAGAGCCTGAAAGATGGACTCTGGTCCTGATGATGGTGGAGATGCTTAGAGCCTGAAAGACAGATTCTGGTCCTGATGATGGTGGAGATGCTCAGAGCCTGAAAGACGGACTCTGGTCCTGTTGATGGTTGAGATGCTCAGAGGACAGAGGAGGGACTCTGGTCCTGATGATGGTGTTGATGCTCAGAGGACAGAGGGGGCACTATGGTCCTTGTGATGGTGGTGATGCTCAGAGCTGGGATGATGGACTCTTCTGGTCCTGTTGATGATGGTGTTGATGCTAACCGTCTGGATGGCGGACTCTGGTCTCTAGCCTGGATGATGGACTGTTGTGATCATTTATCACTGGTTCCATTTCTTGATGTGATTAACGTCAGTCTCATGTTGTTATTGATCAGCGTGGACCACAAAAGAAATCACTTACATGTCTGAGTAGGTTCTCAGTCATCCAGAAATAGTTACTTTGATCGAACTGGGCTGAGGTTCTTGCAGATGTTCCACCATCCATTTTGTCCACTTCCTCTGGCTTGGAGACAATCCCAGCAGCCAAGGGTGGGGTCACATCCTTGATAAAGAGTGCCTTCCAGTGTCTCAGCACCTGCAGGAATGGTCCTGAGGTGAGTGTGATTTGGGTGGCAGTCTGGGTGTATCCGCTCTGGCCTCCTATTGGACAATAATTCACCATGTCCAATCGTATCTTCCCTCTCCAGCACCACCTGGTTTCCACTTGTATTTCTTCTTCATTTAAACCGATGAGCTTACGCCACAATATTTCTGTTTTTTAATAACGTTTTTACTTAAATGACCGAATAAATACAACTAAATAAAATGATCCCATTGTCATAAAAACCGGTATTTTCTAAATCCAATAATCCACATTAATCCACTGTGGACCAACTGTATTAGCAGCGTCCTCGTAAAGTTGTCTTTATTTGCAGAACTCTTGGTCTCTAGGCGATGGAGCAGTTTTGAAGCATTATCTCCACCTTTAGGTGGCAGTAGTGGACAGAAGGCAGAGTTTGGTGCAACATGATTTGGGTGGAGACTGCTATTATATCTAGACAACGTGGGGAAAAAGATTGCTGGTTGCACATTATGCTAACGTCCAAGATCGTCAACATGTTTGACACTGGGGACAAGGTTGTGGTGTAGGAATAAAAGAAACGAGACATTGTTAAGAAAAGTTTTTATACAAACCATACAATAATAGAGACCGAGCTTTGGGCTGTGACTCTGCCCTCTAGTGGTAATGCACACAAACAGACAGGGAGTGATTGCACAGAGGTTATGATGATGATCACTATAACACTGACAGGTTTATTAAATTCTCTGTAGTCCATGCTCAGTCCCGGGTCTCAGTCTGACACCCTGACTCTGGATTGGTTCTGGTGCCCTCAGAACGGTCTCAGAAGTGACCATGTCCAGGATGGGGATGGGTTGGTGGTCCTCCAGGAGGACCATCCTGGAGCAGGTTACGGGGCAGTGGTCTGTTGACCTGGTAGTTCTGGGTCAGTGACTCATCGGTCCATTCAGTTCTGGGCAGCAGCTGGTCCATGTGAGCCCTTTGTGAGAGTTGGTAAGGACTGATGATGTGGTCCCTCTCAACAAGTGAGATCCCTTGGCCCCTGTGGGAACCATCAGGTTCAAAAGCCCCCAGTAGTGACGCGTCCCGCTCCAGGGTAGACTGCAAGCCCTGTGTCTGCTGGCCCATCTGGTACAGATGCTTCTTGACGATAGCCACATGGTCCTCGAGGTCCGGTGTACTATGGCACAGCTGCTTTTTGTGAATTTGAAGAGGGTCGTGTTGGTCCATCGGAATGTGGTACTGCTGTTTCCTCTGGTTCTCAGTGTGATCCTGCTCTTGATGGTCCAGCTGAACGTGGTATTCCTGTTTCTTCTGGTTTTGCATGTGGTCCTGGTTGTGTTGGTCCATCTGAACGTGATACTGTGGCTTCTTTTGGTTCAGAAACTGGTCCTTCTGTTGGTTTATTTGGGCCTGGTAGTGCTGGTGCTGCTGCCACTTTTTCTCATTTTGGTCTTGCTGGTCCTGGTTCTGTTGTGCCTGGTTCTGTTGTGCCTGGTTCTCTTGGAGGTCTACCTGAGCATGAAACTGTTGTTTTTTCTGGCTCTGGATTTGGTTGTGGACCTGGTTCTTTACGTCTTTCCAATGTCTGCCTCTTAGGACTGGTTCCAGGTCCAGACAGTGTTGACAGACCTCCTTCCCTGGTACCGTCTGGACACGTATATGGACTCCTAGTTGTCTCCAGATCGCTTCCTTTTCTTCGGTGGACCATGGGCGACGTTGGACCTTCCGAGGAGCTGTGGAATCAGAGACAGATCTTTGTTTTGTCTTGAGCTTAACAACCAAGATTATACTGTAGTGTGAGTAAATTCTTTCACCAGAAGGGGGCGGCATTCTTTTAAAGATGACATCCCCAGAATAACCTACAGGGAGTCTGTTCTTAATGTTCAGAAACATGTGGACTCACCTGGAAGTGGAACCTGAAGTCTGGGGTCTGGCACCATCGGAGAGTTCACAGGTTTGATGCTGGTCTTTGGTTGATCTACAGACAGTCATAACATTACAATCACATGTCAAACAAGAGGCCTGGAGGACCACAGTGTTTGGGCTCCAGACTCACCTGGTGGACCTTGGTCCAACTCTGGATTTGACTTTTTGATTAAAGTCTGCATCACTCGTTTCCTTGGTTTGGTTCTGCCTTCAGGAACGACTGAAACAGAAGTGTTTCAGAAAAAAAAAAAAAAGGTTTCAGACCTCGTTTTGTCGCTACATCAACGAAACACATTTTATTCTGTTAATTTTATGCCGTTTTTCTTCGGTGACTAATACCTGCATCAGGGTCCAGGTCAGGGTCCGAGAGCCCCAGGTTGTCCCACTCTTTTCCCAGCATGTGGTAGAAATCTGTTGTCTTGGACGCTGCTTCCCAGTCTCCGTCTTGCAGACTCTCTCCGATGGCTATTTCACAAATGGTTTTCAGAGTTGTCTTCACCGCGAGCGGAGGGCGGGACCAGCGGTACCCGGCCGCCTTCCTGGCTGCAGAGAGCGCCAGGCTGAGGTGACCGGGTGCCAGAACGTCCAACAAAGTGTTAATGTTCGGGTCCAAAGATTTGGCTGCCAGGAGGAACCTCCCCAGCTCCCGCAGCTTCTGACTGACGTAGTCGTACCTCTTCTGAGTGCCATCTTGGTTCCCCATCAATTTGTTTCCGTATTTGCAGATGAGCCAATCAGATTTCACCTGGGCAGAATGGGAGTGGCTAATCAGGCTTCAAAGGGCAGCCTCGGGGGGAGAGCTAGGTACTCGTTCAGGTACTTACCTCATAGGAGATGTGATCGTGGTTCATACGGTGCAGGACTTCGCTGCAGCTCTCCGACGCCCCACCTGAAATAGGCAGAAGGCGAGACGCTGCAGCCTGGACCCTGACGCGCTTCTTTGGTCGTTCTGTCCCGTGCTCAGAAACCTCGTTCTGATCCCTGCCAACAGCAGCCGTCATGGCCCGTTTCAAAACTATCTCTAATGTCCCCCTAGGGTTTGTCAGAGCAGCGTCTGTTGTAGCTGCATCTATTGTAGCTGTATCTGCTGGAGTGTCACATGACATGTCCTCCACAGATGTTTCGTCATCTGCCTGATCCACTGGATCTCCAGCTGCAGAGTCAACCATGATGTCAGCTACTGGCTCCAACAGTTTTTCAGCGAAGGGAATGGAGTCAGTGACCAGCTTTTTACGACAACACACCTGATGTTTCCAGAGATCAGAGCGCAGGAAAAAACCGAGGCAGAGTGGACACGGAAGGTAGTTCCTCGCATCCACTTCCTCTGAAGGTTGACGACATGGAATGATTTCACCGCTGCCTTGTCTGATAACCTGAGACGCACAACAGTAGTCATTCAGACGACGGCAAAGACATGAACAAACAATCTGGGAAAAAAAACGCAAAACAAACCTCGATGTTGTGCAGGTAGTTGCCCCTGCAGCGCAGGTGCTCCAACAACAGGTGGCGTTGTTTGGATCCCTTTGGAAGCGTGCTGGCAGCTACTACCTCCGGTTCGTCTTTATGCTTTCGCAGCAGGTGTCGTGCGATCTTCACCTGGGGACGTCGACAGAACACGCAGTACTGACGCTTCCCGCCGCTCCACATCCTCTTAACGGTCACGCCCTCTTTTTTCTCCTCCTGGTTCTGTTTCCTGGCCTTTTGGCCTCGCCTTTTGCCGCCCGGGCCTCGCCTCTTCTCAACCGGGCCCTGCTTCTTGCCTTTGGGGGCCCGCCTCCCGCGGCGGGGCCGGCGGACAGCGGGCTTCTTCTTGTCTGCCTCTGGAGCTGAGGTCTGCTCTGACACCTGTGGCTCCGTGCTCTGTTCCATGGCCTCATCGGCCTCGTCCTGCGTCATTTCAGTGGTGTCCACGGCCACGGAGAACCTGATAAGAGAACAAACAGGTGTCTGTCAGGTCAAGCCTGGCGGCATGTTTTGAAGGTTGTTAGCTACCAAAGAGTGGTCATCTGTCTTTTATTTACTATCTCAATTTGTCCAATCATACATCAATTAGACCAATTAAAACAATTAAATGATGCTTGACATCAGGGCTGATGTTATGCATACATCAATTTTCTCTTTGTCTCCTACCTGGTAGCTCCATCTCTAAGATCATTCTTCTACCAACGTGTGTCCACTGTCCCTCCTCTGAACTTGTCCAAACCATCTCTATCTGTCTTCTTTAGCTTTTTTTCCCAAACCTTCCTGTCTGTGTTGTCCCTCTAATCACCTCATTCCTGATCCTGTCCATCCTTGTCTCTCCTAAAGAGAATCTCAGCAGCATCTTTAACTCCTCCACCTCCACCTACAGCTCTGTCTCCTGTCTAGTGTCTCTAATCCATCCATCATGGCTGGTCTCTCCACCGTCCCTCCACCTTAGCTGACTCTCTTCTATCTCAGATCACTCCTGACTCTTTTCTCCAGCTGTTCCATCCTGACTCCACTCTATTCTTCTCCTCTTCTGCTCCTTTTAAACTCAAAACCTAAAAGAGAATAAAATGCAGGTTGAAAAAGAAGTTTTTTGGGGGGGAGTCCCCGCCCCCCTCGACCGACTCTGGGTCAGGTGTGTCGCTTTCACGCATGGATGAACCGAAGGAAAACAACAACAAACCATTTTTTTTTTTAGTCAAACTCACTCTAACGTGACTATAACTCTGAACAGTAAGGTTTAACAGCCAACGATGAAAAGGCCGATGTGTTTCCGATAAAGTCTGATTCTGGCCGCGGGTCGACGCTGCAGACACGGCCTGACAGGTCAGACTGCGGACAGTCGACGGAAACTTGGAGGCGTGTCCGATAATGGAACCCGTTCGCAGTTGGACCGACATGCTAACAACTAACCGTGGCGGATCAACGGCTCTGTTAGCTTGTCGCAGCTAGCTCGAGGCCGCTGCGTGGAATTCAGCGACAGGAACGGAACAATATCGAACAGAGAGGACTCACTCCGAGCGATGAGGACCGTCTTCACTCGTCAAAGGTTAGGGTTTCCTCTTCTTCAGCCTCCCTGCTCTTCTTCTTCTTCTTCTGTTTCAGCAGCGTTGGTTCCACGGACTTCTTCTTAACTGACAGAAACAAAATGTCAAGTACTGTTACTGCCATCTCCTGGTGTTGGTAAATTCATACAATCCCCGTTAAACGCCGTATTAGACGTTCAGGTGAAGCGATACGTCAACGACGACATATTGGTCCGGGCAAAACAAGAATTTAACCAATTAGAAGTCCAATATTTCACACCTCTCTGCTCAGAATTATTATTAATTTCACTGTTTATCTATTATTGAAACGTTGTATGACAAGTTTGAGTTTAAAAGAAGATGAGAAAATGGTAAACATTAGTTTAAATTGACATATTGGTTGTCGGTGGATACCAGGCCTAAACTAGGCTTGTTTTACCTTTTAATCTGCCACAACAAACTAGTACAAATAATGTTATTAATTTATGTTATCGCTACATTTCCGCCTTTCCCCTGCAGTGCCTGTATTTCCCCATTAGAGGGTGTATATTTGCTGAAACTGGCATTTTGTCTGACTTTTACAAACCATAGTTATAATTCACACGAACTATCAATTTTAGAACTCATTTTGTTCCATGAGTAAAAAAGTTTGCCATCATCTGGTGAATACGAATGGTGCGAAAAATTCAGAGACATTTTGTATGACAATTACTTGTTTCCAGTGTGCGTAAAAATAAATGTAATTCTTTTATTTAGCCTTTGTATTTTTAATCCAACAACCGTACTGCATGAAATATACTGCATGTAAAATAGAAGGAAATTAAATTTCTTCGATTGTTATCCATAGTTATCAGCAGTTATTTGAGACCTGGCTGATTTCACATGGAAGCAAATTTAAAACGATTAATTTTGCCTTTACTTATGCTCAAAATATCATTCCAAGTGTCGTCCAACATGAACCCCGGCGAACGAGACACTGCTGTGGATCTTGGAATGTGACTCTTCATCCCTGCTGAGGGGACACTGGTAGGTTTTGCTCTGTTAAATATATTTCATGCAAAATTCTTACTGGACATTCAAAGTCTTACTGGAGATCTTCACCCAGTCGTGGCTGTATTTGTAGTGTAATCTCCAGCCAAGTCCAGGGAGGTCTAATCCTGTCTCTATTCTTGGCTTCAAACCAGCTCAGATCTGTGATCTGTGCAGAGGAGGAGGAGGAGGAGGTGGAGGCTAATCCTAAAACTTTATTACAGTCCTTTATTGTCCCTTTATCCTCATCTTTCTTCCATTTTCCTCCTCCACCTCTGCTCTCTGAGTGAAGTCATGCACACGGTTGTGAGGTCGTAGGTAGAGACCAAAGAAACACAGAGAGATGGAAGTCATCCTCTCATCACAGAGTCACAGCTGAAGCCAAAGACCTTCAAACAGGATTAAAATAATCCTCCCTCGCTCTCTTGGTGTCTTACTCTCTCGTTCACCTCGACCACGACACCTGGTCAACGTTCTGGTTATTCTTTTAATTGAAGATAAAGGCAGAGGTTTTTCGTTAGATGAGGATCTGACACAGGTAACAGTGTATGTGTGATGGTTGGTGTGTCCACTGTTTGTTTTCTTCAGGTCCTTTATGGTGTAAGGACCAGGATTCTTTTGTTGTTTGGAATTATGTTAAGAGTTATATTATATATTCTATTCTATATAGCTGTAAGTTTATAGAGTTTTATTCTCCTGTTAGTTCTTTGTTGTGTGGAATCTGTTTGCTATTCCAGATTGTAGTCACAACTAATTGATAGAAATCACTATGTACCAGGTGAACAGTATTTGTACTGGTCAAAGGACGTAGTTGGGCAACTGGACATTAAGGTTTTAGTGGGAAATGTTTCTCGTCCAAGAGGCTTCTTCAGTTGTAACTGTCATGTTTCATGTCCCTACTATTGGGTGGACTAGGTGTTCACTAGGTGTAAACTGTGATACCAGTCGTTGGGTTGGTATTGATGGGTCTTTACAGTCATTAAGTGGTTCTGGTCACATGACTCTCTGATGTGTGAAACCAGTTGTTGAAGGTGGAATCTTTTGGGTTTTGTTCCCAAAAGGTCTTTGTAGGTGAGTGAAAGGTTGTGTCTCAAACCACCACCTCTGCTGAGGGATGGTTTTTTCCAGGTTGACAGAAATGTCTTCTTTAACACCACCATCTCAAACCATCTGTCTTCACTGGCCCGAATCTGAACGACTTGGTCCTCAAAAGAGTGGTTGGTAGCCTTCAGGTGTAGGTGGACGACTGAGACGGAGTTGGACCTCCTGTCTTGGTCAGTGCACGTGTGAAGTGGCTGCTTGGTTTCCCCAATGTGGAGGTCCACACACCCGTTACTACACTAAATGGCCAAGACGTTTAAATCTTGTCCAGGGAAGACTGATGGTTTAAGAGACGGATAAAAGAAGCTGTTTTTGTCAACCTGGAAAAAACATCTCAAGGTGGTTTAAGGCACAACCTTTCCCCCCACTCACAAATCCCATCTGGATACAATACCTAAAAGATTCCACCCTCAACAACCAGTTTCTTACATCAGAGTCATGTGACCAGAACCACTACAATGACAGTAACGACCCATAGATACCTGCTCTCTGACTCTTTTAGCTGTGGTAGAGTGGTTGACTCTGCTTTCTGTCTCAGCAATGTGTGTTGTGATAGCTTTGTCATTCAGTGTTTTCAGACCTGATATGTCAATCTTATTGACTCGTGTCCCAACGGGTCCAAAAATCTGATGTTGGACTGGGTCAGAAGCAGAAAGATGGGACGTTCTTGTGAACTCATTTGAAAAAAATGAAAAGTAAAAGTAATTATGGATGTCAGATACTAACTTTTGCCGATACTGTTCAGACACTTCATTTCTGATGCAGATTTTAACCGATACTGATACATGCAGATGATTTCTCCTGAATCATTGTGATGCCAGACAAAGGCATTCTTTAAATAACTGTCCTATCGTACATCTTTAAAAGTAATGCAACAGAGATTAAAATATTACATTCCTTTAAGCCTTTATAGGGGAAAAATCAAACGTTGCAGACAAAAGTGTAAAGATAAAATACCATGATAATTTTGACAGTTTTGGCGGGCCAGATTAGAAAGCCAAATGGACCACATCTGGCCCCCAGGCCATAGTTTGCTCATGCCTGGTTCACACGCTGATCAGACGTTGTCTCTCACGTCTGTGTTGTCGTGACGACATTCTGTCCCTGGCTTATGGCAACAGTGTAAGAGCATTGTGGCTATTTTCAGCATTTTCACTGTATTGGGGTCAGTCAGTAGTAGATGTCAGTTAGTGAAACTCACTGACCGATGCAGACTAGTTCCCCTGGTCCTGGTACGGCTCACTCATTTTACCAACCTCTAAATGGAAAACGTATTTTTGACTTTTGTTATTATTCATTAGTACAAGTTGGGCAAATACTTTTAAGTACTTATTAGTAAAATTGGGAATAGTTTGGAGGGCCGGATTAAAATGCAAACGGCCCACTTGTGGCCCTCGGGTCATAGTTTGCCCAGATCTGCATTAGAGTCCGAGGTTTTTAAACCACAGGTGTCAAACTATGGCCCGGGGGCCAAATCTGGCTCACTATGTAACTATGTTTGGCTCTTCAGATCATACCAGATCATACCCACCTTAGAGAAACAAGTCCTACTGGTGTGGTTTTATTTCAAATCTGTTGATAATAGGGGTGTGCAAATGAATCGTTTTGGATTGAACTGAACTGAATCGGATCGAACCGGAATGATTGGTTAATATTATTTATAAATCGTTCCTGAATCGGATTGTAGCCTGTGAATCGAGATATGAATGGAATCGTTATGTGAGTGAATCGTCACACCCCTAATATACACTATATAAATATTAGGGGTGTGCAAATTAATAGTTTTGGATCGAACTGAACCAAATTGAATCAAACTGGATCGATTGTTTAATATTTTTTATAAATTGTTCCTGAATCTGTGAATCGCGATATGAATCGGATTGTTATGTGAGTGAATCGTCACAACCCTAGTTGATAACATTAGCAGGTTTGGTTGCTCCAGATTGAACGTTTACGCAAAACTAAAGTTTGTTTCCATATGAAATTAAAGATAAGAAGAGAAAACAACATCATATCTCACTAACAGACCTTTGTTTCTGGACTTGGACAGGACGCGGTGATGCAGGTCGCTCCACGGTTTCTCTGCTTGTGTCTGGGGCTGCTTAACATAGGAGATGTTCGAGGTGCGACCTTCAAGCTGGCCTTGGTTGGTCCGTGGTCATGTGACCCGATGTTCTCCCGGGCCATGCCCACCGCAGCTGCCAACCTGGCGTTGTCAAGACTGCGGAATGATGTCAGTCTGAGCCGAGGATACTGGTACGATTTGAAGCTGCTGAATGAGGACTGTAGCTCCTCCAAAGGTTGGTTTTGGTATTAAGAAATCTTTCAATCAGTCAAATACATTCATTAGTGATGGGCCAAAGTGAAACACAGAGAGAAATTATTGCTACATTCATTTATGTCGTAGGAATTGGGGTTTTGTATGAGGAAGTCAGGAGTGGCAGAGGAGTATGTTAGATTGGTGCAGGGCATGTAAGAAAACAGTACAGCAGTGGTGAGGTGAGCTGTTGGAAGGACAGAAGACTTGAAGGTGGGGGTGGAACTGCATCAAGGATCAGTCCTGAGCACCTTCTAGTTTGATGATGGACCGATTGACAGATGAGGTCAGACAGGAGTCTCCATGGACCATGAGATTTGAAGATGACACCAGAAGAACAACTAGGAGAGATCTTTGAGAGGTGGAGGTTTGGACTAGACAGAAGAGGAATGAAGGTCAGTGGTAGACAGACAGAGTCTATAAGTGTGGATGAAAGGGAGAACAGTGGAATGGTGAGGTTACAAGGAGCAGAGGAGGTGAAGAAGCAAGAGTTAAGATACTGAGGATCAACTGTTCAGAGCAGTGGAGACTGTGGAGGAGACTGAGGAGAAGAATAGAGTGGAGTCAGGATGGAACAACTGGAGAAAAG
>JAFBJS010012558.1:0-26241 GCA_016785265.1 Paraplagusia blochii
TCGCAGCTCCAGGGTCAATATTTCAAACACAGTTCTGTGTCCAACACAAACAGTTTTGATATGAGCGCCTGCTCCCGCTGGTACAAACACTTACTTATCCAAATTTACTCTCATTTAGTGCCTGTAGCGACAAGGAAGTTTGTCGGGTTTTAGGCGCAGAGGGGATGCAGTAACGGAATGTTTCCCAAATTACGAATGGCTGAACCGCAGCCCTTGATCAACTTGTTTCTGACTGTGTTGAACTACTTCCTGATAGTCAAGTAGACGCCGTCAGAAATTAATATTCACATCAACCACAGAACCTTTCAGACCTGTAATAAGCGAAGCAGAACTTGTATTAGCGCAGAGTTTCCATGACTTTAATTGCGGACCATTATTATAATTTTAGGGCAAATACGGAGGCCACTGAATCGTTTTAATTTGACCTTTACGTTTTTGTTTTTTTTTTCTATTATTCACAGCTTTTTGCTATACAAGGTTTAGTATAGCATAGGAAGAATAGAGATCCAAGAGGCAGTGCAGCACAGCTTAGAGAGCTTCAGTCTGGGGTGATTTAAAACCGTAGGAAAAGATGAGCTGATGCTCAGAGATGAAAGGGCATCCATTGTACATGAATAAATACTTCCAACGCCATGAAGGCTTTTAGAGAGAACTCATCAGTCTTATCAATTCAGTCTTATTTTCAGAAGATGAATTAAAAAAAAAAAAACAGAGGAGAAACCAGAGGAGAGTGAGGGGAAAAACATCATGGAAACACAGGCAATTAGATCCGACACTAAGCAACAGCTGAAAGTTGATGATTTCCCAGAGGGTCAGGGCTAATACAGCAAAACACCATGGCACCTTGTTATGTGTATCTTTAAACAGATCACATTCAATTTGCTCAAATGTTCCTCTTGCATGACCAGACACCATTCAGGGATATTTAGGTGGAACCAGAAACATATAATTTAAGACTCCACTCACTGGATGATTCACTCGCTGAGATTGATGGTTATGGGATAAAAAAGAACATCTTTAATGCTTATGGTTAGTGCAAATCCAAAGCAAGGAGAGAAAAGAGGAACGGAGAGACGCCTCTCCCTCAGACAAGATTGGAAAATAAATAAAAAACGCGGGATAGATACATTATGTATGTATTTATTTACCCTATGAACCCGCCCCGCACTGTTATCAACGCTCCCTGGACCAGTGATGTCAAACTCATTTTTGCCAGCGTGGCACATCAACAACACAATCCCACTGAAGGGCCGGTTGTAAACAGAAGACTGTAGAGATGTGACTACTCTACACAATGATACATTTTACTGTTAATTATGACTTATTCAAGCAACAAATATTGTTCATTGCAGTGGAACAAAACAGCAGACCAGCCCTGATGGACGGATTACGCAGAAGACGGGAGGCAGAGCTCGAGGTGGAGGAGTTAAAGATGCGGAGATTCTCTTTAGGAGAGACAAGGATGGACAGGATCAGACAGGAAGGTTTGGAGAAAAAGCTAGAGAAGACATATTGAGATGGTTTGGACATGTTCAGAGGAGAATGATCCTAGAGATGGAGCTACCAGGTAGGAGACAAAGAGGAGGTTGATGGATGCAGCGAGGGAGGACATGGAGGTGGTTGGAGTTGAGGATATAGAATAATGGAAAATGTTGCGTATCTCATCTCATTATCTCAAATGGGCCAAATAAAATGACTTTGCGGGCTAGATTTGGTCCCCAGGCCTCGAGTTTGATACATACGCCCTAAACCAGACCTGGGCAAACTAAGGCCCGAGGTCCAGATGTGGCCCATTTTGCATTTTTCTTCAGGCCCACCAAACGTTTACCTTATTGTGCTATTAATTTATATCATCATCATTATCTTTTGCATTACCCCCTGCAATTCCAGCATTAACCACTAGATGGCACATAAAAGGCTAACAGCATCTTTGCATTTTAGCCTTTTTGTGGCATGATTTTACCTCCAATTTATTTGAGTTCAGAATAAACTTTCTGCTCCTGACCTGACAAATTTTAGGACCGATTGTATCCCACGGGTCCAATTTTTGTCCACACCCGTCCTAGCCCCGTGATACCCTGCCTTACACATTTTGACAGTGGATTTGGAGAATGGAAATATAAGACACACAGATTAAATCATCTTCATGCAACACGTAGCGAAATGAATTAGAAAGCGGCCGACAATCAAGGGAAAATGCTGAGAGATCTAAGACACATGAGCCAATCAGCATGAAGAACAGTACAGCATGTTCAACTAGCCAATAGTACAAAAAGGACACATTGTATTACCTAGTACTGAGTAAGATCTCATCTAGGTAAAAGCTACAAAAAAAAAGAAAATTCACTTTTTTCAGCCAAAGTTTGAGTGTGTAAAGTAAGATAAATTACAATGCAAAAGAAGAACCGCGAAGTAAAAAAAAAAAAAAAGTGGGGAGTAGTTTATGAGTACCTGAGGGTGGTGCAAGACATGTACGCATACAAGATCACAGTCAAATACTTCAAATCCTGCAGATTTATGTCAACATCAGCTCTGAGAGACATTTTATGTCCACGTTATTATGGTTAGACATAAGAAAACTGCCCTGAGATACTCCTATTGACTACAGTGTTTGCAGGTTAGACTGCATTTGGTACCGAGAGCAGACGAGCAGGTGGAGAGAAGAGCTTCAAGTTGCTGAGATTATCACTGTGAGTGACCAGGATGGACAGGATGACAAATGAGCATATCAGAGGAACAGCTAAGGTTGAGCAGTGAAAAGAACTGAGATTAAAATTAATTCCAAAGGGAGACTGTGTTACTTTTGGACCTTTACAAACTGTGACCTTCACACTTTGTCAGTGTCTGTTTGTCTGATTCCTACCTCCACAGGAGCTCCTGCTCTCTGCTGGATAATCGGACTGTCACACGGCTCCTCGCCTCAGATTCTCTTCTGTCCTGTTGATAAAGGGGGAAAAAAAAAAAAAAAAAAATTACACAAACAGCATTTAGAGCATTTTGGATTTCTGCCTTCAGGGCAACATTTAGACAAATAAAAGAAAATACCTGGATTTTCACCGGATTAAATCACATATTTCACAAATACCATCGTGTACTGCATTCTAGATTGTGACATGCCAACCTGTGAAGCCGACACTTAGCTTCATCTAAAGGAAATACCAATATATCAGCAAGCACTTGAGGCGTAAGAGCCAACATCAGCTCAATACAGTGGTAAATAAAGTACAAGGCGATGAAGGCTTTTGTCCACTTGGGGAGCTAGTCGATTAATGCAAATGTTAGCTGCGAAGCAAATTTGCCCTGGGTGCTTCAAGACTAGGAAAACGCAAAAATACCTTACCTTCCGATTGATGACCCCTAAACATGTCACACCTGGACAGGTACGACAGTCAGTGTAGGCCCAGAGGGTAAGGAGGGTCCAGAGGGTTCCAGGTTCAGATCCAAAAACTGCCAAGTAACCACTGAAGTCCACTGATAGCTTGGCCGCCACATGTCGTTTCCCGGCGGGGCTCCTAAACTGTCCAAACTGTTCACTTTGGTGCTGGGGACAGAGCTCGTTGTGTCCAGCGGTGTGGATCACAATGACTTGGAGTTTGCTTTCCTTTATTGAACACTACACCTGCTCAGCATTGAACTCCTGCTGCTTCTTTATCACCTACCTGCTCCAGGGCCTTGTGTTTTTTCATGCAGTGCTGCCCTCTCTGGTGTGGAGTTGTTATTGCACCAATATGTAACCCTGAATGCCATTAAGAAGACAGTCCCTCCATTCATTCATCTTCATCTGCTTGTCCGTTACCGGGTCCCAGCAGCAGATGGCGCCACCCAAATCATATTGCACCATATTGTGAGCCTTCCTATAGGTGGTGAGCCCACAAGAGTTTATGTGGGTTTGGATGGTTCAATGGTGGACAGTGGTGGCCTAATGGTTAAGGAATTGACCCGGTGTCGCTAGGGGTTCTGGTTCAAATCCACCAGCTGCCAGGTTGCCACTGAGGTGTTCTTAGCATAGCGCCAACCCAACCCACATAACTTCTTGTGGGCTCACCACCCACAAGGAGGCTCAAGATATGGTACAATGTGATTTGGGTGACACCAGCTGCCCCTGCGACCCGAGAATGGACAAGTAGAAGAAGATGAATGATGCTCAGAATACCTCAGTAGCAACCTCGCAGCTGATGGACCCAAATCTGTAACCGTTCGGACCCAAGTCCACTTCCTTAACTAGTAGTGCCGTGACGTCCATCCATCAATCCATCCATTTTCTTCTGCTTATCTGTCACAGGGTGGTGGGGGGTGGAAGTCTTCATGATTGCCACCCAAATCACATTGCACCAAACCGTACCTTCCTGCAGGTGGTGAGCCCACTGGAAGCTAACCGCCCTAACGGGAAAACGAACTTGACCAAAATGTGAACCCTGGAGTTTTTCATCAATGACAGAGACATTGCCTCTGGGCCAATCTGAAGACCAGGAGGGAAAGTCAATGTCAATTGATCTATTTAAGCAGAGGATGAGACCATTTTTATACTTTTTATAGTTTTCAACCAGAAACCAAGCAGGAATTTGACGACAAGAGACACTGGGACGTTGGTTCCACAACAGTGGAAGCAATAAAAGAGATGGACATATACATAAAAAAAATATATTTGAAGTGAGATGGCTATGGAAATGATACTTTTGTGTTAAACAATCTGATTCAGCCGACACTTGACAAGATATATTTGACAGAAGACCATAAGTTGGACTCGTCTAACATTTGCTAGAATTCACACAGAAGATGATTCCTTTGTGTCCATGACACGGCGAGTCAAATCTTCCAATTTATGAGGTATCCACGTGTAATTGCTGAAACTGTTCCTTCAGACGAGTCCTTCATGTGTCACTGTTGAATGAACTTAAACAGAAACTTTGAAAAAAAAAATGATGACGAGCCCGTGCAGCAGGTTCCATCTAGTGCTCTCATTTTTTATAAATAAAATGAAACGGCAAGTAAAAGGATTTTTGATTTCAGTAGCTGGATGAGGCAAAGACACAGATTGTGACCTTGTGCCAAGGAAATCTCCCGAAACTCAAACAAGGAAAGTTCCCCATGGATGCATTGCTGCAAAAGAGTTTAATCCTATATTTTGGTACATAGAGAAATTATGTTTTTTCTTTTTTCCCATTTGGACGCAGCGTTGTAGTTGTTACGTGGATGATGATTTCTTTTTTATTAAAAAACACACGCGTACTTTACGTTACAATTGAGATTTACATCAGTCAGTGACACTTACCATGTGCTTTATTTCCCAAATATGTTGTAAAAAAAAGCTCATAAACAGAGTCAAATCTGAGGTTTGGAGCAGCTGCCAACCTGTGCCACTCAGGATAAAATTGCCACAGTGTGGGCGGCTCTTCAGTCCCCCGTAGGTCAAGTCTGCAGGTCTAAAAATTCTATTGTCACTAATGGGTGTAATTAAGAGGCTACTTGGATACTTGAGCATGGACTGAGGTTTGGAGCACTTAAGAAAAAGGAACTACTCCATATTCCGAATATTTCCCCCCCCTCAGGTGGTGCAGACGGTCACGTGATCTTAAATTGACGCCGTGTCCCCAGTATTTGCCTGCAGAACCCCATTAATGTTGCTGGACTTTAAGGTCAATAAAATGAAGCCGCCGTGTCTGACATAAGTAGTTCATACAAACAAATGTTCTCATCATGAGGTTAAGACGCCTGGAATGCTCTGATGTTTACTCAAATTTCACAGCATTATGGCTAACCTACTTTTCTCCCTCATCCAAAGGGAGAGGGTGGCTGGCATCTGCTTTCCGCGCTTTCGTGCCAGCGGACTGATCTATCTCTGGGCGCCATGATGGGTGAAGAAGGATATTCTCCTGGATGCTTTATTCATGATGACAGTGGCTCCCATTAAAGAGAGGCATCCAAGTTTGCTGCGTACCATATGTACCCTGACCGGAATAACACTATAACATCCAAATAATCTTTCTATTATTACCTGCCGGCGTGTGTGCGATAATCTCCTCAGCTGCTGTCGCAGTCAGACGGTCGACCTGAAACCTGAAGGATCTGATGCTGTTATATTACTTTGCTGATTTGAAGAATACAAGCGGTTGCATATCTTTATTGTCTGATGAGCCTGTGATTTATCAATACCTGGGAACAAATAGACAAGAGTATGTGTCATAGCTGTCAGTCAAATGATAAAAAAACCATATTTATCTATTTTGGAAGGAAAGTAAACTATTTGTCATTTTGATCCATAAAACTGCACACAATGAAATGTGTCTTCAACATTTAAACCATCACTAAAGAGAACAGTGGGCAGCTTTAAACAGTGGGTGGCGACAATGGGTCTCAGTGGGCACTTGGCAGTTGGTGGAATCGAACCTGGAACCCTCCTGACCCCAGTTCGGTTCTAGGCTATCACTGCCCCTATTTATAGATGCAAAAAATACAACAAAAATACAGTTTATTGACCTAAATGTGTAAAGAACATCGAATAGGGGCGGTAGGTGGCTTAATGGTTAAGGAAGCAGACTTGGGTCCGCAAGGTCCTCGGTTCGAATCCGCCTACCGACAAGTTACCACTAAGGTCCAACTGAGCATGGCTGCCCACTGTTCACTTTGGTGATGGGTTAAATACAGAGGTCACATTTCGTTATGTGCAGTGATGTGAATCACAATGACAAGGAGTTTCCTTCCTTCCTTCCTTCCTTCCTTCCTTACTTCCTTCCTAATAATTGATCACCTGCTCAGGGGTTAATCTCACAGAAGAAAGTCGATCAATGTCAGTGTTTGTGCACACACCCAGATTTAGAAAGTGATGTCTGCAACCAACTCCCTACCAGAAAAAAAAAAAAAAAATGAAAACAGTGAAGCCTACATTTGGGTCACAGTCTGGGATTTTAAGTTACACTTTTTAATTGCGTTGGGAATTGTGGTTTCGTTTTTGCAATTAGATTTTTGGTCTAGTCTGATTTTTTAAAAATAATTTTCTGGACTGCAGGCCGGGCGGCCAAGCACGATAACATACGGTTTTATAAAGGGTAAAACTCAGCAGTTTGAAGAGGGAAAAAAAAAAAATCTGAAATGTTCATTCATCTTCATCTGCTTAGAGCAGCAGTCTCCACGACTGCCACCCAAATCACACTGAACCATACTGTGGAAGTAATGTGGGTCAGGACGGTGCTACGCTCAGAGCACCTCAGTGGTGACCCTACAACTTGAGGATTCGAACCTTAGGCCCTGCGGACCCAAGGCTGCATCCTTAACCACTTGGCCACCATTGCGACCATATGAAATGTCATGCTTTAAAAACTCAGTAATTAACTTAGTCAGCGCTCTTAAAAGAGCAGCAATATGTATCATCAAAATATACAGTATATTCTGGGAGCACGGTGTAAATAATCGCGTTATGTTGTTAAACTGACATTATTATTACTTCTCACTTGGAAGAATTCTTTAGTCTTTTATGCTTTAGTTCAATTGTTTTGAGAAAATAACAAGATTGTATTTTATTGACAATTAAATACTGTTGTAAAACAGTATTTAAAACAATTGGAGACACATTTCTGGTTACAAACTACATTTTTTTATCCTTCTGTGCAAACAATAATATAATCTGTTCCAGACTGATTATCTACACAGGTACACGGTAAAAAAAAAAAAAAAAAACCTCCCAATTTATGCAGCACATTTTTGCCAACATTTAACCCCGTTTCACCATTTCACAAAAACAAATCTGTACAGAGGATGAAGCTGTGTGCCACTGCTTTCTATTACACACATTTGACACCAGGCTGGCACTGCTGTCTGGGGCAATTAATGTTTCAGTGTCTTGCCTAGGGGGTGGTTAGAGTCAGGTTAGGGTTGCAGACTGCAAGAACTGGATGTTCAACAACAGGATTTCTGATAAGTGGATGGTCGCTTCCTTCCTCCTGCAGAAACACTTCATAATTATTTGCATTCTGCTCTCAGCCTGGAAACTCTAATAAATCCAAAGGTGTAAATTGACTGACCCCACAGGTGGTAATATGGCAGTAAGATGGATGTCATTTGAACTAACTGTACCCACCTACACAGTACTCCGGCAAATTTTAATCAGCCAAAATACCCAGAAGCACCTGCGTCGGTGGACCCTCTGGTGAATTAAAGCTTTAATGTCATCTGAACATCTGCAAAGCATCGACACTTTAAATGGCAACCGAATCAGTTTATCATCTTCGTCGCTGCCTCCTGTTTTTGAATTTTTTTTTTTTTTTGCTTTTACACATTTGTCACAAATACCATGCTTTTTTCTTTTTCTTTTTTTTATTCGTTTTCTGAGAGGTGACTTTCAAGCCGCCGAGCATTTCTGAGTACATAGAGAAGATTTTTGTACTCTCACAAGTGGGGATGAAAAAACTATCAGAGCAAACAAACGTGCATTGCGACGACTTCAGCTCAAATGTTTGCCTCAGGTAAACAATCCAAATAGATGGGAATCAGTGGCTTCTGTGTGGAAGACCCTTCGACGGGCGCCGATCACCTGTCTCTGTGACTGCCACCCAAATCACACTGCACCACACTGTGAGCCCACTGGAAGTTATGTGGGTCGGGATGGTGCTATGCTCAGAGCACCTCTGAGGCAACCTGACAATTTTAGGATTCGAACCTTATGCCTTGAGGACCCAAGGCTGCATCCTTAACCACTTGGCCACCATTAGAGTACACAGACAAGAGTTTTGCACTCTTACATTGACAATTGTGACGACTTTAGCTCAAATGTTTGCCTCAGGTAAATGATCCAAATACATAGAAATAAGTAGCTAATGTGTGGAAGAACCTTTGACGGGCGTCGTTTTTTTCAGTATTTTCTGTAGGGACGGTTCCACATTTGAATAAATGTTGTCCAGATCACCTGTCTCTGCGACTGCCACCCAAATCACACTGCACCACACTGTGAGCCCACTGGAAATTATGAGTGTCGGGATGCTATGCTCAGAGCACCTCTGAGGCAACCTGACGACTTGAGGATTCGAACCTTAGCCCTTGTGGACCCAAAGCTGCATCATTTACCACTTGGCCACCATCAGACCACACAAAGATTTTTGTACTCTCACAAGTGGGGATGAAAACTATCAGAGCAAACAAACGTGCATTGCGACGACTTCGGCTCAAATGTTTGCCTCAGGTAAACAATCCAAATAGATCGAAATCCAGTGGCTCCTGTGTGGAAGACCCCTCGACGGGGCGTCGGTTACTCCGGTGTTTTCTGCAGGGACGGTTCCGCATTAGAATAAATGTTGAGCAGATCACCTGTCTGTGGAAGATTTGTGCCGCCTTCTCTCTCGCTGTTACCTTCGCAGTGTTTAACAGCTGAGCAGCGTGGAGGACTGTGAAAAAGCCTACGTGACACTTAGCGGACAATCCCGTTCAATGTCTGCCACTTAAATCAGACAGACAGCTTTGCACTTCACCAAACTCCATTGATTCAATAAAGCGTCTATTGTCTATCCATCCAGCTCTCCCTTCCTTCTCACCTGTAAAATTTTCCTTTTTTTTTTTTTTCGCCAGAGCAGACAAAGCACTTAGAGGGTGATGCCTTTTAGTCTCAGAACGTGGCCGGATATGACAGAGTGCATTAGCTTCCTCGCTTTATGCAGATACTGGCCCACTTTGTCACTAGAAAGGCATGTGCTGGACTATTTTTGCCCAATTCAAAGTAGAGAAAGTGTGTCATGACCCAGTAACACAAAGCAAAAAAAAACCTGTGTGAAGTCCTGCCGGTTTGTTCCCTCACGGATGCTGCATCCTTTCTTTGCATTAAATATTAACCATGATTGACGGATTGGCATTCATTTGAACTCCCCTCCAGGGATGGAGCCATTAGTAACACCTTTAAAACAAGCTGTGGAAATAAAAAGGACTTTGTAGACCCATCCTTTTTGGCAGAAAGAGACAGTTTTTGTAAAAAAAAAAAAAAAAAAAAGAAATTCCAGTGGGTATGAATGGAAACTAATGCAGTTAACTGTGTCATATACAGCAGTGTTCCCCAACCACTGGGCGGAGGACCGGTACCGGGACGCCAAAAGAACAACATCTCCTTTTGGCCCCATCTTGCTATTACTTACACTTGATCCCAGGGGCGTAGCCAGAACCCATAAAATGGGTGGGCACCGAAAAAAATCAGTGGGGCCCAACCCCAAAGTATTATAGCATAAGTTTGTTAATGAACATCATCCCTCGTTATGACATGGTCAGCCCTCTCATTGGATGGGGTGGGCCTGACTGATAAGTGGGTGGGCCCGGGTCACTGCCCACTTGTCAGTCAGGCCCGCTGTTAGGCCCTCTGACTGACATGCTACATCTATGCTTGATCCATACCCATATCAACAAAACAACTGACCAATAGAATGTCCAGGATTCCATCATCAATAACGCAACTACATTCAATAAGGAAATATTTTCTCAGTGAAGACAACAACAATAAACTCAAAATAATGCAGAGTCATTAACACAAGATTCTAACATGTATACTGGTCAGGTAGGAGAAAATTATAGGCTGTGTGCACTTGAGAAATCCTTGTTGTGCCCCTGGATTCGGGTAGGAAGACTTTATAGGTAGGAAAATATTTCAGGACACTGGTAATTTAATTTTATTTAGGGGTATTTATCTGCCACAACGACCGGAAAAAAGTTCAAGAGATTTAACTGGTCCGTGGTGCAAAAAAAGTTTGGGGAATACTGATATACAGTATAAATGGGGACCACACAATGTTGGCGGCACAAGTGTTTGTTACGGTCATCCAGTCTGGCCTGTCAACTCTGTCGGCGGTCACAAAGGCAGAATAAATTGACTTCATTTGCTTCAGCACATGCATATTATTACCCGACTACTTTGAATCTAAATTAGAGAAAAATCATTACCGAATAAGGGAAGATGGCATTTACAATTCATTTTCACTTCACTGCACTTCACAGACACTTTTAACAACACATTATTGAATTTGGTTATTATCATTATTCAGATGGTTCGCAGTGTGTCTGCAGGACGCTTCCTCAAATGTGCCCTTTTGATTGGTTGGCACAGTTTTGTCACACTTAGTTTTGTCTCTGGTTATTTTCCAGGCAGCCATCCGTGCACCAGAACGGAGCGCTGCGCAGTGAGAAGACTAAGAGCAAGGTAATTCATCATCGCACAGTAACACCACGCTCATTATTTATCTGTGTTTTTTCAACTCCCCAAAAATGTAGGTGAGATATTCAACGGTAAAAATCCGACCTCTGTTGTGAGCTATTATTTCCCCCGATTCATCCTCCTGAAACGTTTGGCCTTGTGTTTACGTCAGACTTAGTTGTTCGACGGACAATGTGCACTCTGTAAAGGTCATTTTTAATTCCGAGAAGGCCTTGACGTCTGAGTTTCCTTTTACAAATGATAAAAAACAAATAAATACATATACCAGTATCATAACCATCGAGTGCACATGAAAAATGGATGCAGCTATCTTGTAACAGGCAGCGGTTGCAAAGAGAAAGTCATCAAAGACGGTTAGAAATACTCCACTTGGTTTGGAAGTGGGGCTGCTTTGGGCAAAAGTAACTCTTATTAGGTCGTGATAGAAACTTAGAGAATAAAGATGCACTGTTTTTTTGGAGCGTTTGTTGTTTTTCGTGTGAGTCTTTTAGTAGAGTAAGCTGTAAACATTGCACCATTTTTCTGTTGCCTGTGAGCCTCAGACTTGGCTGGTGTACTTTGTAAAAGGTAGAAGGGAAACATTTTTATACTCTGGAAACTCAAAAATTAGACACAAAGGAAAGTTCTCGTCATCGTGATATACAACGCAAAATGTGACCACTGTATTTTTCACCAAACTGAACAGTGGTGGTAGTGTGGAGGGAAAGGTTCTAAGTGGTGGATTCAATCCTGCAACCTTCTGGACCCAAGTCCGGTTCCTTAACCACTTGGAAGGAATGGAAAGAAAAGCTCCTAGTCATTGTGACGTGATCCACATCACTAGACACAACAAAAGTGAACAGTGGGTAGCTTCGAGGGCCTAGGGAGCAGTGACTAGGGACAGTGCCATGCTCAGTAGACTTCAATGGTAACCTGGTAGTTGGTGGATTCGTACCTGTAACCTTCTAGATCCAAGTCCAGTTCCTTAACTAGTAGGAAGGAAAGAAAAGATTGTTTTTGTCACATACCACAAAAGTTAACAGTGGGCATCTCACAGGGCCTGGGGAGCAGTGAGTGGGGACGATGTCGTGCTCATTGGCAATCTAGCAGTTGGTAGATTAGAACCTGTAACCTTCTGGACCCAAGTCCAGTTCCCAAACCACAAGGAAGGAAAGAAAAGAAAAGCTCCTTGTCATCGTGACATTGTGATCCACACCACGAAAGTGAACAGTGGGCAGCTTTGAGGGCCTGGGGAGCAGTGAGTGGAGAAGATGCCATGCTCATTGGTAACCTAGCAGTTGGTGGATTCAAACCTCTAACCTTGTGGACAAAAGTCCAGATCCTTAACCAGTAGGAAGGAAAGAAAAGATTGTTATTGTCACATTGTGATACATACCACAAAAGTGAACGGTGGGCATCTCACAGGGCCTGAGAAGCAATGAGTGGGGACGATGCCATGCTCATTGTTAACCTGGCAGTTGTTGGATTCGAACCTGTAACCTTCCGGAACCAAGTCCAGTTCCCTAACCACAAGAAAGGAAAGGAAAGAATAGCTCCTTGTCATCAACATTGGTATCCACACCACAAAAGTGAACAGTGGGCAGCTTTGAGGGCCTGGGGAGCAGTGTGTGCGGACGATGCCATGCTCATTGGTAACCTGGCAGTTGGTGGATTCAAACCTGTAACCTTCTGGACAAAAGTCCAGTTTTTTAACCCGTAGGAAGGAAAGGAAAGCTGTTATTGTGTCATTGTGATCTACACCACGAAAGTGAACAGTGGGCAGCTTTGAGAGCCTGGGTTAACAGTGAGTGGGAACGATGCCATGCTCATTGGTAACCTGGCAGTTGGTGGATTCAAACCTGTAACCTTCTGGACAAAAGTCCAGTTTTTTAACCCGTAGGAAGGAAAGGAAAGCTGTTATTGTGTCATTGTGATCTACACCACGAAAGTGAACAGTGGGCAGCTTTGAGAGCCTGGGTTAACAGTGAGTGGGGACGATGCCATGCTCATTGGTAACCTGGCAGTTGGTGGATTCAAACCTGTAACCTTCTGGACCCAAGTCCAGTTCCCAAACCACAAGGAAGGAAAGGAAAGAAAAGCTCCTTGTCATCGTGACATCGGTATCCACACCACGGAAGTGAACAGTGGGCAGCTTTTAGGGCCTGGGGAGCAGTGAGTGGGGACGATGCCATGCTCATTGGTAACCTGGCAGTTGGTGGATTCGAACCTGTAACCTTCTGGACCGGATTGAGAGAAAAAATTGGGATTGAGTGAAAAAAACCCATAGTAGCCTATTTATCAGATGTGTATAAGAGACAGCTTCTAGATAGTTCTCAAGGATTTCCCTCTATGCTGACGACCATGTGCTTTCCTTCCACTATATAAGTGTAAATGCAGCTTCTATTTGACAACTCTGGAATTCACGTTGGCTAATCTCGATGTGTATCTAGTAAATATTTTATTAACACTGATTCTATTGAATAATAATTAGGGCAGTGGTGGCCCAGTGGTTCTAGGTTCCAATCCACCAGCTGCCAAGAGGTCCACCAGCTGTGGACCTCACCAGTTACCGCTAAGGTCCACTGAGCGTGGCACTGTCCCCACCCACCCCACAGTTTTTTGGGGGGATTAATGGTAGTATCTATCTACCTGTCTGTCAGCCTTTCTATCTGTCTGTCTGTCTGTCTGCCTGCCTGTCTGCCTGCCTGCCTGTCTGTCTGCCTGCCATCTATTCGGCTACCTGTCTTTTTGCCTTCTTATCTATCTATCTATCTATCTATCTATCTATCTATCTATCTATCTATCCATCCATCCATCCACCCACCCACCCATCCATCTACCTACCCACCCACCCACCCACCTATCTATCTATCTATCTATCTATCTATCTATCTATCTATCTATCTATCCATCTATTTACCCATATATCTATCTATCAGTCTGTCTGTTTGTCCGCTTGCCTGTATATCTATCTATGTGTCTTTCTGTCCATCTACCAGCCTGTTTACCTTTCTATCTATCTATCTATCTATCTATCTATCTATCTATCTATCTATCTATCTATCTATCTGTCCCTAAGTACGTCCGTCCATCTATCCATCCATCCGTCCATCCATCTGTCCATCCATCTATCTACCTATCTATCCGTCTGTCTGTCCATCCGCCAGCTCGTCTATTCATCTATCTGGGTTCCAGGTTCAAATCCACCAGATGCCAGGTTACCACTGAGGTCCACTGAGCCCGGCACCGTCCCCACACACTGCTCCCCGGTGCTCAACGCTGCCCCACTGTTCACTTTGGTGATGAGTAAAATGCAGGATCGCATTTGGTCGTGTGCAGTGATGTGGATCACAATGTCATGGAGTTTGCTTTCATTCCTTCCTTCCTTATCAATGCCAGTTGAATTTTCTCATTTTTTCTTTTTTTTTTCTTTTCATTTGACTGCACTGAGTGTAACATTGGTTCTACCGCGTATTGTACATGAAAACTAAAATGGTAATGTATTCAGGAGAAGGTCTTTTTGTGTGTGTGTGTGTGTGTGTGTGTGTGTGTGTGTGATTTTTGCCTTGAAGGCTTTTGTGCCGTGTTCAATGTCGTCAATGGTTAAAATGAAAAGAAGACAATCTGGGGATTGTTTGTTTGCCGCGTTTGAGGGTCGTTTCCTCACCAACAGTTTTCAGCCGAGTGGAACCATCTCCCGTAATAGTTGGTGGAGGTGGAAGACGAGCTCTTAATCGGCTGTGTTATTGAATTATTGAATTAAAAGCTTAAGTACTCCGGGTGAGCGTGTCAATTTTTCACAACTGAATGGTACACTGCTCGTTGCATTTTCATCTGAATAGATCATTTGTGTATGTAAAATGCTGAAGAATGGCGGAGTTACACAGATCGCTTTCATTGTCTGTAATTCCCCTTCAATATGACTGTAATCATTCTCAGACGATGTCAAGTTCATCAAACGTTACACGCTTCCCACGACGCGCGACGCTTTTTTTTTTTTTATCGTCGCCGCTCTTGCCAATTAACAACCGCAAATGCGGCGCCGGAGAGATTTCGTGCGATTACGACAGAAGGAGAAGTTTTTGAAGCGGCCTCATACGCGAACATGACAAAGAGTTAAAAAAAAAAAAAAAAGTGAAGGGATAAACGCTGCGGCGAATGGTTGAGTCCCTTTCTACTTGACATTTTGCTCACCTGTCTTCATCCCTCCGTGTTCTGAAAAATCCCCGGGACTGATACAGACAAAATGATGTGATGTTTTCTGTCTGTGTTTCAACGGAATGAGTCGCCGTGACCCACGCAATCTCCCTCTCAAAGAGTATTTCAACTTATGCAAATGAGCTCATCAGAGCTGCCTGCTGAGATGAGACATCTAGGTCTGGAATTGTGTCAATAACGGCACCAAAACAAATGCAAATCAAAATCCAAATTAATGTGTTTTCCCTCAGGAGGAACAGAGTCGTACTTATAGTCAGCACTCAGTAGGTGACAGGATCCTGTTATCCACACCTCAAGAATAACAAAGCGCTCCAAAAGTGCTGGCTGAGCCGGTGTGCCACAAACTCATTGTCTTCCCACGAGGCGAAAAGAAAAAAAAAAAAAAAAAAAGTCTCCAAAAGGAGACAGATTTTGAGGTTTGTCATCAAGATAAAAATATTTCTTTAGAGTCTGATCTCTAACGCAACGAGAACACACCCCATCAAATATACATATAAATATACACGTACATAACCTTGTGTTCAGAGCATCGTCCCTACACCCAGCATGTGTGTTTGTGGAGGTCAGACGCTCAGCTGGCGTCAGACCACACCTCACCGAGTGCAGGACGGAGAGTCCGCAGATGACAAGCTGGCTGAGACAACTGTAGAGAATCGCGTGTCGAGAACTTATCTCAAGATAAGAGGAGAATAAAATTAACAATATTTATTTATCTTAAAAGTTAAAATCTTAATATTCTATACGTGAAAAAGCAGAATTTCTGTAAAAGCCGTAATCATCGTGGTCCAGTCAGGGCCAACCTGTTCTAGAAAGAGTCGTCAACACACCTGTGCTGATTGGTTTAAGGAACTGATCGCAGTAACCAGTCAGCTGATTGGTCAAACCATGTGTTCTTGGTTGGAACAAAAACCTGCAACCACAGTGGAGCAGGTTGGCCATACCTGATCTGGGATCTACTGACTTTGTATTTTTGATTAATAACCTAAGGTTAGACAGAGCTGACAAAACATGGATGTTCTATCTATCTATCCGTCCATCCTTCCATCCATCCATCCATCTATCCATCCATCCACTAGTCTATCTGTTAACCCATATATCTATCTATCTGCCCGCCCACCTATATATCTATCTATTTGTCTTTTTGTCCATCATCTTTTTTTTTCATGTCTATCTATCTGTCCATGTCTATCTATGTCTGTCTATCTATCTATCTATCTATCTATCTATCCATCCATCCATCCATCCATCCATCCATCCATCCATCCACCCATCCGTCCACTTGTCTATCTATTTACCCATATATCTATCTGTCTATCTGTCTATCTACCTATCTATCTATCTATCTATCTATCTATCTATCTATCTGTCTTTCTGTCCACCTTTCTATCTCTCTGTCTGTCTATCTGTCTGTCTGTCTGTCTGTCTGCCCAATCTTGAATGAACCCTCCTGTATTTTCTGCGCTACACTCCAACCTTTTCTGTCGTTTTACGTCTAACACTCATTTCCACATTTGAACCAAAACCCCATTTAAATAAAGCCAATATTGAAGTCGATATAAAGAAGTCGGAACCAACTTTTCCGTCAACGCTGTTGCCGTTATCGCAGACACGTAACGAATTTACTGTGGTCAGAGCAAATCCGAAGCTTCTTGAATGAATAAATATTAAGAGTTTTTCCAGGTACTAAAATGTACCAGTAGATGAATCACTCAGCTTTAAGCCGTGGCCTTGAGTGACTGTATTTCCCTATTATGCAGAGTAAAAACTGCAGAAAAAGTGTTTGTGTAATTCCGCGGAGCAAAAAACGAGATGATGGACTTTTTCAACACACCTCTCCCACGCCGCACAATAAATGCTGATGCAAGCCGACCTTGGAATTCTCTGCTAGAAATGCAGTATTTTTATTTGTTTCCCTAATTCTCTCTGTGTTTTATTTACTCGTGATAACATTCAATGTACTATTTGTTCAGTCCTTTGCTGCCGCAATGACCCACTTTCCCCCAAAGGCATCATTAAAATTTCATTTTATCTAATCAAAGGAAAGAATCCTTAGCAAAACGTCTTGGCTTGTAACTGCTAGTTGCAGCAGAATGTTAGGGTTTTTTTTTTTTTTTTTTTTTTTATCCACATTTTTACTCATTTTTGTTAGATTCATGTCTGGTAATTTGTCAGACACATTCATATTCAAATAAAGCTATAATCACAAGGAGACGTTAAAGTGACAGCGGCTCTGATGACTTTGAGTTTCGGAGCGGGGGAGCAAAGGGAAAGAGCAGGATTTCCATCTCCACTCTATGATGGATGATTATCGGACAATATGAGCAATGAGCAGAGGAAGTCAACTCATCTCCCGGTGAGTGTACTAATACAGTTCTAAGAAAAAAAAAAAAAAAAATGAATAGCTGTTAAAAGTCTGATTTTCTCCGACTGAAATCTCATTAGGAAACATGTTCTGGTGTAAACGTTGAAGCTAAACCGTCTCCCAGGAGTCTTTCTTTCTTTTTATTTCTTGTAACTGGAAACACTTTTCCGGCGTGAGCCAAAAGTACACACGCGTAAGCACGGATCCGCGAACGTATTCCGAGAAGAACGCACAAACAACGCTTCACACGTCAAAGTACGTTTGTGAGTTCTTCACACTATGTTTGTGAATTGTCGTACGCGCATGTAAATCATGCTTTTAATTTGTAAAACTATGCACACGCAATTTGGATTTTTTGAGACTCCTCCTACGTGGACCAGATTCGCAAGCGTAATTTTGCTACGTCATTCCGTCACCAGCCAATCAGAAGTCTCAATGTTTGCAGCCAATCACATGGCGGTGTCCCCACAAGGGTCCGTTTGTGACGTCACTAAACGGCGCCCAAGAACCAAGTCCACGTCCTACAAAAATGGCTTCTGTGAGCGGCAATGACGAGTGTAAGTATGTAAGCATGCTAAAAATGATGCTAACACTCGAAAGCGTGCGTTCTTCACAGAATACGTCCGCGGATTCGTGCTTACGCCAGTGTTCTTTTTTGAGACTATACACTTGCGCGAAACGCCGCCGTTAGTCAAAGCAACTGCCATCCATGTGCACAGTGTATAGAAATTTAATAAAATACACAACAAGTACAGTAGCCCACATTCACGTGTAAGCTTGGCTTATTTTCACATAAATCGCAGAGAGGACGACGATAAAATTACAAATACATTCTTAAAAAAATTAGCTTTTTTACAGGAACCTTTGATGGTTTTTTATGAAAAGGGACGATCCCTGTTGCACCACCATTAACAGTTCATAAGACACTTTTTTTTTTTTCTCCACCTTTTTGTATGTAACATCACTGATATGTGTTTCAGTTTTTCAGCCTGTGAGAATCAAAGAGATGTTTCTTTATACATTAAACAGGGACAGAAAGCTTCACTGTACAAAAGCGGACAGGACTCAATACCTCAACAGTAGCAATTTGTTCAATAGCCTCACGAAATCGGAGCTGGAAATGTGTAAAATACAGACATCTAAACTGACAGATACGGAACACCATGAAAACACTTGAAGTCAGGTAAGCACTGATTTTCTCCCAAAACCTTCACAGCAGTCAAGGACACAGATTTCACCGCAACACAACGAGTCACAAACTCGAGAAGGGAATCCAAAAAAAAAAAAACAAACAAACAAAAAAAAAAAAACGTACACAGCAGATGGTTTTTGGTTATACAATGTGTGTCTGGACGCCTGTGTGGCTGAGAAAAAAAACAACAAAAAAAAAAAACAAACAAACAACTCGTGGTCATTATTCTGCTGATTTTCTCCCAAAACCTTCACAGCAGTCAAGGACACAGATTTCACCGCAACACAACGAGTCACAAACTCGAGAAGGGAATCCAAAAAAAAAAAAACAAACAAACAAAAAAAAAAAAACGTACACAGCAGATGGTTTTTGGTTATACAATGTGTGTCTGGACGCCTGTGTGGCTGAGAAAAAAAACAACAAAAAAAAAAAAACAAACAAACAACTCGTGGTCATTATACTGTGTTATCATCAGCACACCCTGGCAGGTGAGAGTACGCAAAATCATCTGACCTGTCAGTTACCAGAGTCCCGCGGGTCGAGCGGATAATCCGACCCCCCGCATTCCTGGCTGATGACAGAGCTGTGAATGAGACCGCTCGAAATGGGCTTAGGCTTCAGCTCACAGGTCAGGTAGGACGGCTCCTCCAATTCAGTGTGCAGCGGGGAGCATTGGCCATCTGGAGGGCCGTAGGCACTGCTGTCTGAAACCCCCTCCCTCTCCTCTTTGCACCCTTGGTTGGCCAAGTCCGGGGGCGCGCCACTCTTGGTGGGACTGCTGGATGCAGTTGGGCTCTCCTGCAGCGGCGGGCTCAGTGCATGCTGCGATTTGAAGTAAGGTTTGACATTGGCCACAAGGATTGTACTGTCTCGCTGCTCCTTTCCAAACGTGCTGAGGGTTTTTCTGTTGCTGATGGTGCCATAAATCTCTGTCTCCACCATGGCATCCATTCCCACAGGGATGAAAAGGTTGGTGCGATTATCAGCGCTGTCTGCTTGGCTTCCTACCCGTAACTTTGGCATCCAGCATCTGTCGGAGTGTCCCAGCGCACGACATTCATCGGTGCAGTGGACTGATTTGTCTTGCTCTGCAAAAACAGTTAAACATTGGTTACTGGACACTTCTGGGGGAAGGATGAACAACCTTCTGGGAAATATGGGGGAAAGAGCCAGGAGAACCAAAAAAAAAACCCTGCAAATAAACAAACAAACCCAAATACAGGATCCTACGAACAGTACGCAGCATCTGTCGGAAGCCTACAGAACTTCAAGGGTTTTATTAGGCAACACAACGTTTTTAGGAAAACGTTTCACCTCTCATCCAAGAGGCTTCTTCAGTTCTGAAGTGAGGAAGAAACTTTTTGTCCTGTTGCCTTACCACACCTTTAACCTTGGACCAGGACGTGAAAGAGTGAGAACCTTCATCGACAACCTTTAAGTCAGGCCTGGGCAGTTATTTTGACTCACGGGTCTCAGGTGGTTCTAAAATTTGGTCACGGGCCAGGTCGGAGTCAGAAAGATTGAGTATTTCCGTGAACATGATGAGTGAAGGCGAAATGCTTTAAGCCTCTTTAAGACCATCTATTGGGGAAATGCTGCCTTTGCAGGGAAAAGGCGGGAATAATGTAATTAACAGTATAATTTGACCGGATTAAAACGTCAAAACGGGCCACATCCGGCCCCTGGGCCTTATTTTGCCCGGGTCTGCTTTAAGTTGTTAAATTCAGTCAAATGACATCCTGGTACAAGGACCAATCGTTAATTGACAAACACTGGATTTGTTGCTCTGTTTGAGAAGATCAATGCGCCACTGATTCCATCAATTCCATGACCTGTAATTTCTCCAGCAGTTTCAACAGCACGTGTGGGCGTTTGTTTTCCTCGAAACATCCTATGGCGCAGATGAAGTGGTGTGTTTTTTTTTTTTTTTTTCTATGTACATTTACATACACATGCAGGCGGTGCGTGAGAAGTTAAGTGAGGAAGACAAATCAAACAACAGCAGAGAGACGGGAGAAAATTCGCATTGCGCAGCGGTAATTAATATTTTTCGAACGAATGCGTAACGTTGTTCCGCCGTGAGGAACGTTCGTTTGGGTTGGTTTTTTCTTTTCTCCTGCTATTTAAACCTTGAAAAGGACAAAAATTAGAAGAATAATGATCAGTCGAATGAGCCGAGACACAATTCAAAGACAGTCAGATACGGGACGCAGCGTTACCTCGACGTGCGCTCATTAGTTTGAACGGTTGTAATTTATCTTTCTGTTAAACTGCTCATTTACAATTTCCTGCCTATTTATCTTAACTTCTCCTGCGCGGGACGCAGTCACACCTCTGTGACAAACATTTTTTTTCTTGTGGTAAAAATATCAACGTGTGAGTATTGTACGAATGTTGTTATTCAAATGAGAATCCTCCACCGGGGTAGGACACCTTTTGTGTAAGCGGTGTAGCGCTAGCGCAGGTCCGGCCCCGGATTCTGGCAAACAGGTGGCTCATTGTTTATCCCATTTAATAATAAAGCGCCGCCTCTTCTCCTTGGCATGTTATTAATGATTGAAGCAGGTTATACTGATTATCCAAAAGAGCGCGCCGTTCCCAACACCGCAGGGGCGCACAGGCTGTACGTGTGAGCGCAAGCTATCGTCTGTAGTTTGAGGTGTAACAATAAGAGGCTCTGTCTTTGTGCCCTTTTACATTTCATACCAGGGCTGAGACGGAGCGACATAAAATGGGCCCACGGTGAGTGTGACGAGTGGAATGAGCCAATTTCCACGGAACTGCGATGCAGAAGGTGTCACTTTTTCTTTCGCCCCTTATACTGCGTTAAGAAAATTAATTTGCACAATGGAAAATGTCCTCGTAAATTGGTGGAAAAATTGCAGTTTTGCTTCATCTTTTATACATGAGGCAGGGAACTGGGAATCATACATGTTTTAAACGCTCTGGCCCTTCCCGTCTGTCCACGTTAGCGTGCGGCGGAGTGTACTAATATCCGCAAAGGATGGTAGACAAATTAAAGCAATGATTAAAATACGTCGTTAGGGCTTGTTGGGATCTGTTTTATCCCGTCCTCACGTTGACATTGACAGAATCAGGTCCAATTTTAGAACAAATTGTTGCCAGTAACACGAAATTTTAGTCACAATCTATCGATCTATCTATCCATCCATCCGATAATAAACGTCCTTCCCGTCTGTCCACGTTGACATGCGATGGCGTGTACTCATATCGTCAATGATCGGTAAACAAATTAAAATGATGATTAAAATGTCGTTAAGACTTGTTTGGATTGTGTCCCCGAGATCTGGATGGATATTTGGATTCAGACGCCACATCCATTTTATCTTGTCCCCACAATGACATTTTTTTTAATCTATATATCTATCTATCTATACATCCATCTTTGAAGCAGGGAACTGGGAACTATACATTTTATGTCCTAACCCTTCCCGTCTG
Source organism: Paraplagusia blochii (assembly GCA_016785265.1). NCBI lineage: Eukaryota > Metazoa > Chordata > Actinopteri > Pleuronectiformes > Cynoglossidae > Paraplagusia > Paraplagusia blochii. The sequence goes on from JAFBJS010012558.1 coordinate 22,390, forward strand.
TCCACGTTAACGTGCCATGATGTTTTCTCACATCAGCAATAACCGGTAAACAAAATGATGATTAAAATGCTAATAAGGCTAGTTTGGACTGTATCCCCGAGATCTGGACGGATTCACCCACGCAGACACAGATGTCACATCTGTATTTTTTCGTCCTCACGTTGACATTAACAGAAACGTGTCCGATTTTAGAACCAATCGTGGCTGGTGTTGCTTTAGTCGCAGCTGATCTAAACATCCATCCGTCCATGAGGCAGAGGACTGGGAATCCTAAATGTCCTTCCTGTTTGGATTGTATCCCCGAGATCTGGACGGATATCTGGATGCTGACGCCACATCGTTTTATCTTGTCCTCATAATGGCATTTACAGAAATGTCCAACTTTTCTTGTTGTTCAACTATCTATCCATCTATCCATCCATCCATCCTTCCATCTATCCATCCATGAGCCAGGGAACTGGGGACTAAACATGTTTCAGATGTCCTAACCCTTCCCGTCCGTCCACGTCAACATGTCTTTTCTCATACCTCTACAACCAGTAAACAAAACAATGATTAATGATTATATATAAGCAGCAAATATTTCATTTCATCAAGTATCTTGAATTAAATTAAATTGAGTTGAATTCTGAACGAGAAAGAAGATGTGTATAAGAGACAGTAGTCACACAATGGAGACCAGTTCTCTGCTCAAACTTTTCAAACCAGCCACGACTGGCTTTAACAGTAAAGCCTTTTTCATCACTTTCAACATTCCCCTCGCTGCTCGTACCCACACCTTTCTTTTTTAGATCATCATAAATAAAAGGAGTGAATCCTTTCGAGATTATGTTAAGATGTGTATAAGAGACAGGTATTTTTTCGTCCTCACGTTGACATTAACGTCAAACGTGTCCGATTTTAGGACCAGTTGTGGCTGGTGTTGCTTTAGTCGCAGCTGATCTAAACATCCATCCATCCATGAGCCAGGGAACTGGGGACTATAAATGTTTTAGATGTCCTAACCCTTCCCGTCCGTCCACGTCAACATGTCTTTTCTCATACCTCTACAACCAGTAAACAAAATAACGATTAATGATTATATTTTGTCATAGCTAAGCTAAACATCAATCCACGCATCCATCCATGAGGCAGAAAACTAGGGAATCATGAACGTCCTTTCCGTCCGTCCAAGTAGACATGCAATGGTGTGCACCCACATCGGCAATGATCGGTAAACACATTCAAATAATGATTAAAATGTCATTAAGGCTTGTTTGGATTGTATCCTCGAGATCTGGACGGATACGACGACGCAGGAGCCACATCCGTATTATCTTGTCCTCACGTTGACATTGACAGAATCATAACTTGATCCCATGCCGATAAGCTGCCACAGCCTCAGTCTGCGAGTGTGGCGAATCTATCTGGTACACTTGCCATTCTACGATATCAAAGGCCTTGAGCGAGTGACAAACTGTGAATGAAACACTTGATCACATTTTCAAAAAAAAAACTGGCTCTGATGAGGCCGCGAGGACAGGCTTGGAAGAAGACAGCAGACTCCTCATGATGAGGCTGCTAGAAACCAAGGAGGTGGGAAGTTCTTCCCCTTCAAAAGCCGGCATCTACATGCCCTATCCTTGGACACTGAGCTGGAGGATACAGAGGGGGAGGGAAAAAAAAAAAAAAAAAGCGGCAGCAAAGAAAAGAAAGCTTCTCTGTGCCGCAGCCCCCTAGAGACATGGAAACCAGCACCATGGGCCACACATAGAATACAAGCTCATTTGCAAACCCCAGTACATGCCACCACTATCACACTGTGCTGCTCAAGTCCATAACACCTACACAAACACGCCCACACATGCACTTACAAGCTGGGGACAAAATATAACAGACGAGCTGCTGTGGCTGGAGTGGGATTTAACAAAGTGAATCAGCGCTAATTTAACAGTGGAACAGTTTAAACAATTAACAGAGAGGGGAGGAGGGAGGGTTATTAATATTAAAGACAGAAAGGCTGCGAATGTTTGCACTTTTATTGTGAAAATGACCAATATACTCCAATCTGACTGTACGAGAAGCAAAGATTAGTTCTGCGACTAGAGGACAATGGCCAGGAGTCGGGCGACTATATGTTAAAGATGAGAAAAATGTAAAAAAATGGCGTTAAATCAGTGAAATATTAACTTCAATGACAATAACTCTACGCCCCCTTCCCAAAAAAAATCTCTGCTCTTCATTCACTTGTTGCACACTGAAGGAAAAACATTTATATTTCTCCAAAGTGCCGCAAGCTTAAAATACCACCGTCCAAAACCCAGCATGCATTTGTGGAGGCTTCACCTTCTGGTCAGACGCCCTCCTCGCGTCACAGATGCCTCAACAGTTGCTCTATGGATTGTAAGAGGCTGTAGTCGACAGCAGGGGGTGTCCAAGAAGAAGACCGGGATTTGCCAGTTGGTCTTGAAGAACTCCTGAACATCTATCCATTCTTTCACCTATCCCGGACATGGACAAACTAAGGCCCAGGGTCCGGATGCGGCCCATTTAGCTTCATAATCCGGCCCAACAAATGTATTAATTTTCTCAATATTATACAATGGATTATATAAGCCGAAAGGAGGAGAAGACATAATTGGTTTGTAGTTCTTCTATTTATGCCTTTTTTCTTGTAATACCAATGTTTTCCCTGAAGATGGAGCTAAAATTATTATCGTATTTTAGCCTTTATGAATGTCTCTTACATGTCAATTGTTCAATTCTAGGATTGTGGCCCATGACTCAAAACGTACCTGACCTTTTGATCTATCTACCTACCTACCTACCCACCTATCTATCTATCTAATTATCTATCTATCTATCTACCTACCTACTTACCTATCTATCTATCTATCTATCTATCTATCTATCTATCTATCTATCTATCTATCTATATGTCTGTCGATCCATCTATCCATTCATCAACTTTTTATTTATTTATAGTTCCACATCATAACAACTGTTATCTCAAGGCACTTTACAAGCAAAACAGAACACAAAGACACACAAAGGCGTAAAGACAAGAATGCAGCAACAGGTCAATACCCTAACCCTGTCCTTATAGACCTCCACACCAGCTGAGGAACGACTCCCAAAACACTTGACATGACAGGGAAAAGAAAGAAAAAAAGAGGAAGAAACCTCAGGGTGACCGACAGAGGAGGGGTCCTCACCCAGGACAGACAGACGGGCAGCAAGGAGACAAACAAATTCTATTTATCTCCACAGGTTTATAAAAGGCACCTTAATGCTCTTTAAGAGGGAATTGAAATATACTTCGACCCATAGACAAAGTCCTGTTGTATCTATCTATCTATCTATCTACCTACCTACCTATCTATCTACCTACCTATCTATCTATCTATCTACCTATCTATCTATCTATCTACCTATCTATCTATTTATCTACCTATCTACCTATCTACCTATCTATCTATCTATCTATCTACCTATCTATCTATCTATCTATCTATCTGTCTATTCATTCATCCACCTATCTAACATCTATTCAACCATGCATCCATCTACCTAACCACCTATCTATGCATGCGTCTACCTACCTATCTAACCATATATCTATCTATCTATCTATCTATCTACCTATCACACTGACGTCCTACTGCGTCCATCGCGCTAATCCTGCAGCAGGATCAACATCACGATATTCACAAAGCAACCCATACGGTTGCAATTGGGAATAATTTGGTTGATCCCATCGGATAAAAAAAAAAAAAAAAAAAGAAAAACAACGCCACCCAGCTGTTCTTACTCCTCTTTGTCAACATGGTGGAAACATATTGGACGGATCGACATCATTTCACATGAGGTTAT
>JAFBJS010012565.1:0-21501 GCA_016785265.1 Paraplagusia blochii
ACTCTTCTATTCCAGCAGGTGGAAGCAGAGGCTATTAATGCTTGGGAAAACAATAGCGAGAAGAGAAAATGCAAAGCCGAACAGGGACCTGGACAGAATTCTGGCCTAGATGAAGGCCCTAGTATGAGTTGTCAACAAAAGAAAACACAGCTCCCCAACTCACAGACTGACAGACAGAGCTGTTGTATTGGAATTTTGGGATTACTGTTGGCCAAGTATCATAATTGGTTTGCCTAATTTACCTCATCAAAAATTTACAAATGTTCAAATAAATTGTTTATATTGGAGTGTTGGTAAAAGCTTTTAACCACATATCTATGTGAGCTGAGCTTTGCAAGCTTGACTGCGATAAAAACTAAAAAAACAAAGAGACTGAGAGCTGTTGAGAAAGTGTGTGTCCTTCTACCATTCCTCCCAAGATATCCAATTTGTGTTCATTGAAACAGGCCCAGGTTTGGCACCGAATATAAATACATTTTGAAACTATAATAATAATAATAGATATGTATTGTAATAATGAATAATATAATAATAATAAGTATGTACTGTATGTACTGTGTAAAAATGTAACTTTGGTTGGTGGTTTGCTCCCGGGATTTTGTAAATGTGCCGCGACTCAAAAAAGATTAAAATGCACTTGTATAGATTACAAATGTTAGACTACAAACGGTAAAAACAGGATTTACATTCTTACCCAGATCAACAGGAAAGATCTGGATGTTTACATCCAATATGAGGTCCATCTTGAAAGACTCACTTTCACAATGCAGACGAGACACTAAAACAAATATCACACTGTTAATTCCCAATAAGGCACACCTATCAAGATCTAAATGAATTACAAGATTAATTTTAGTACAAAACATTTAAACTGGTAAACAAACCTCTGTCGAATTTTTTTCCATCTGGATCAATATCTTTAACGTCAAAGATGTCCTCAAACAAAATCCCAGCCATTGTGATTGAGGACTACAAACTAGAAAAACAGTAAAAACATGAATAACGCAAATAATAACTAAATATAATAAAATGACAATAAAACCCAACACACCATCACATTATTAATCTGGCATCTTTTACGTTGTGTGTTACAATTTATTACAGTTGGCACCTCATTACATTTTTAACTGTTATACGTATCGTTATATGTTGAAAATAAGAAAATAACATTAGCAAAAATATATATTATTTTGCTGAGTTTCGTTATATTATCACAATATACACGAAATCTGATTTAATTTTACCATAACAGATAAATATGTATTTGTTGGTGCGGGTAGATCTAGACAGGACGTATTAATACAAGCAAGTGCGTTTTTAATTCTCATAACAGCGATTCCTTTAATAATACTTATCATTTTACTTTACTTACGTGAAAAGCATATAAAATGATTTAGCCTAACAGAGTTTACATCTCCTCCTTTTTAACAGCACAATACATCAGACCAGACCGGTTAGCTCTAGCTTTAGCATCATGTCTATAAAGTTTTACACACTTACCTCAATAAAGTTGAAACTTTGTTTTGTATCGTTCCAAAAACCGATGATGTGGCCGTTCGACTGCAAACCGTTAACTCGCAATAAAAACGGTGCTAAAACACAATTTCATTCATTTCAACACGAACCACAACGTTCTGCGCGAAGACATGTGCGCCACCATTGACATACCGACTACTTCCGGTCCGCTTCTTAACTTAGATATACTACTAACAAATATGGAAATATTTATGAAATAAACGGTATACAACAAGACGTTTTCTCGAACATTATACATTTGGTATTTCTCACAAATATATGAAACCATACGTATACATTATTATAAGCTATTATTATAAATGTTAAATAAACGTACCCAGCACCTAACGAATAAAACTGCGACATAAAACTTAAAATGCAAAATAATATTTCTCAATCAACTGTTGCTGTTCCTGGTTTATATAATGAGTGGCGCGAAATAAGAATGGCCCAGCACGACAATACATTTGCGACACCCGCGTCTACTCTACGGCACGTGTTTTCAGGCCATTTGGTTGCTAGGTGTCTTAGCGTCCTCTCTGTGTATGGTTGCTAGCTAAAGGCTAGTGAGTCTTCTAATAGGTAAAGTAAGTAAACTTTGAGGAAAATGGAATTCATGTGTACCAATTGTGGTCGATCGCATTCGGAGTGACGGAAATCCGTGTCATTAACATCTATAGGAAATGCAGTAAAGGTGAGAATTCATGTATGAACTATTATTAGCTTTACACTAACTAATTTTTCGTTTGCCTTGCTGTCGTGGTGGATACAATAATGTGCTCATTGTAAATATGTAGTTATAGTTATAGTTAGTTAATCATATCTAGTGGTTCCAAGTAAAAGTGAAATGTATTGGGTATTATCGTATTCTTAACGGGTAATGTCTGTTTAACAACACAAACCATAATCAGTCGTGTTTACATTTGAACAAAAAGCTATGTTTACGTTTTCAGGCCTGAATTTTTTTGTACATTATTTGCTCTGATGCATTAAAGTACTAACCAAATAATCCACCGATGTAACATGATTATAACCATGTCATGCAAATAAGAGCTATGAAAAGGAAACCAGATAAATAAATTGCTGAAGTATCGGTTTCTTATGTGATTCTAATGAGCAACGGACTTCTGTATCATATGTGCTGCCTTCATGATAGGTGCTGCCGAACATTTCCATCAAGTCGAAGTGTTATTTGATGAAAGAAGGGGTGTTTCTAGCCAGTAGGTGTTGGACTGTTTAGGATTACCACATGAACCCCAGGGATGAATCCAAGATGGGCGACATCTTGGCAACGGAGGCTGACCTCTTGGGGATGATCAGAGAGGTTTGTACAGGATTATTATTTCTCTATGTAAGGTCTAAAGCTACATTTGATGAGTTTCATTAGTCAGTGAGTGTGCAAATGGAATCACATTTTTTCACTTGTGCCCTGTTTCAGTTTCTGAAGTTTGTTGAATTTGACGACACAGTCCACAGTTTTGACAAGGACTGTAAAAGCAAAGGGAAACTTGTGTCAAAGCCTCATGGCAGTAATCTCAGAGACTCAAAGACGCGCATTGTTCAGGTAAATACATGAACTGAAATATATGGGTCTGATCTCTCTGGTCAGAAGACTTGAAAAGGTGTTTATCAGACTTCACTCCTGGCTATTTACAGAAAGACCTCCTTCACTCCTTTGACAATGGAGACTACAAGGTATTCTTTGAGCTGTGGGCAGAAAACATTTCCTCTGACGTCATCGACACAGATGCTGAAGCTCAGAGACTGGAGTTTTACCTTCACGTCCATTTTGCCATCTTCCCACTTAGAATCCACCCCAGTCGACATGTATGTAGTATTTTTTTTTCCTTAAGAGACCGCTTGAAAATCATTTGTGTAATTTCCTTTATGTCCACTAAGTTGTGCTGTAGGCTTTTTTTCAGGTGTCATATTGTGACACAACTTGTTTGCCAGTAGATGATGCTATTTACGTTCAAGCGAGATTCATACACCGTACAGGTCTATGTAGATTTACAGTAATGTAGGTAATTTAATACCAAAATGGTTACTTTGAGGGCAATTAGACATAGTTGTATAGGCCTGCTATGTCCTCAAGGTAAGCATTTTTGGATTTATCAATGTACCTGATGATATGGATGATATGACGCTTGTACCTGCCTTTTTCACCAGGACCGAGCTGAGTTTGAGGAGAGAATTACCCACTTTAAGCAATACCTGGAGACTCGAGGAGCAGCACTGAGCCAGACCACAGAGTTCCTGCCTTACTACGCCTTGCCTTTTGTTCCCAACCCAACTATTCATCCTTCTTTCAAAGACCTTTTCCAGGTGCTTATTTCATTAATGCTTCCTTATCTAGATATTGTGTGTCAGACTGTTGATTTATGTGATCTTGGTGTTTACTGTTCACTAATTGGTCCAATATTTGTACTTATTGACACATCACTGTTTGCATTACAATATTGTCACTTAAACTGCTTTAAATTCAGGATTCCTGGATTCCACATCTGAACAATAAACTGGAGAAGTTCTTGTTGGTGACACTGAAGCCAGCTTTCCTGCCAAGGCTGCTGAATTTATACGTATCCTTTTTTTTACATTGTTGTTACTGATGTAGAGACATTTGTCAAAATTCTATTGTATGTATATTTTCGTCCCACTTCATGGGAAAAACTGGACGAAACCGTCTGCATCCACAACTGAGTCGCCTGTGGGATACTGTTGAAATACTCAGTCATGACAGTCAGTAAACTAGGTCCTTGGCAGTGTTATCCAGTTGAAGTGCCAGTTTGTAACTCAATAGAACAGTTGTTTTACTGCACCTGACAACACTAACAAAGTTGGTCAACAGGAGGACACAACACTTAGTAAAACATTGTTTTTTTCACTGCACATTTTATATGATGTATAAATCATACGGTGGTAAATTACCTCGTTATACTGTCACAGAGTACAATTACTGGCTGCCAGTCAAAGCAAACAGATAAGAACCACAGCTGTGGCATCAATGTGATGAAATATAAGAACACTGATGATTGGCTACAACCTAAATGTCATCAACACAACAGGCAGATAACCTGTTATACCTTATTATTTTTTTTCCTTTTGGCTTGTCCCTTATTTAGGAGTCAAAGCGAGTCAGTGCTTTAACCCCTAGAGAAGGGGTCAAAGTCAAGTCTGACTCCAACTACCTCCATGTCCTCCCTCACTGCATCCATCAATCTCCTCTTTGTCTCCTACCTGGTAGCTCCATCTCTAGGATCGTTCCTCTACCAATGTATCCACTGTCCCTCCTCTGAACATGTCCAAACCATCTCAATCTCTCTTCTCTAGCTTTTTCTCCAAATCCTCTCGTTTTGCTTCTCTAGTGACAACTTAGTGACAGATGGTTTTGCAAACTAACTTCCAATGCGTTCCAGTTGTCTTGTAGTTCATTCATTACTGAATAATGATGGATAAGCCGATGAAGAGAAATGAATTATTCAGATAAATGATAATTCATTTATCTTCATCTGCTCATTCTTCACAGTAGTTTCCACGACTGCCACCCAAATCACACTTCTCCAAACCTTCTTGTCTGTGTTGTCCCTCTAATCACCTCATTCCTGATCCTGTCCATCCTTGTCTCTCCTAAAGAGAACCTCATCATCTTTCACACCTCCACCTCCAGTTCTGTCTCCTGTCTTCTACCTATTCCTAGTGTTCCTAATCCATCCATCATGGCTGGTCTCACAACTGTCCTGTAAACCTTTACCTTCACCTTAGCTGACTCTGTTCTATCACAGATCAGAGAACCTATAAATATAAAAACAGCACTGCTATTTAGATTCTTTTTTTTTTAATGTAACTGTGTGAAGTGAGTGTAAGCCACTGGAACAATAAGCTGTTATGCTTGTGCTCCTGTGTCCATGTCATTGTCCTCTATTAGTGAGGGGTTAAGTTCAGTACAGTGAGCTGAGCCCTAGGTAAATAACTAAATGTCACGAACATAAAAAAGACTCACTGGACCATGCCTGACCAGGATGTTCTCACTGTTTGATTTCCGTGTATTTTTATGTGTTAATCTCTATCAACATGTAGATGTACATCAAACTGACGCATAAGCTTAACTTTAAATGACAATGTGCGTCAGTGCCTGATCAGAAAGACAAATGAAACATGTTCTGTTGATTGTATTGACATTATGAATTCTTTAACATACAATGTGAAGAAGGAAGGTGGAAGGAGCACGAAAGGTAAATATCCTCTTCAAACCTTACACCTTTGTTGATGTTCTCAGGTATTTTATCGGTCAAGTTATCAAAATAACGTAATGTCATAAAACAGAAATGCTAAAATTTAAGTGGGTATAAAGGAATGATAGAAATCTCTAGCATTAGCATTAATCATTTGTGAACATTTGTACAGACAAACATTAGAACCTCTCAATAACCAAAGTACAAAAGAAGAAAGATGTCTTACTCAGCTGTAATTTTAATCATCATCCAGGGAATTATTATGTATTAATATTGTTTTATTTTTTAGTAAAAGTGATGATAAGTAAGTTAACGTAAAAGGATAATATTTAATGTGTTGCAACATCACATCTCAAAAAAACAACAACAACAACTGAGAGGTGTTATTGTACCATATGACTCTACACAGTACTCACATTATACTCACAAGTAAATATCTTTAATTTAGGAAGACAGCAACACTTCACAACACTGGTGTTTCATTTAAAAAAATCTTAAAGGCAGCCAATGCAAAATGGTCAAAGAACTGAATGTGACTCTGGAGTGCCAGGTTGCAGAGGCATGTCGTATTGGGACAACTCATGAGAGACAGTCTGGTGTCTGTGTGATGAAGCTTCTCCTTTGTGTTTGTTTTTTTTTGTGTGTGGTTTTTAAGAAGCCATGCAGCAGCTACAGCTGCAGCTTATAGAATCCGACCGACGCGTCTCCAGCTACATGAGAAAGTTCAACAAGATGCAGGCCGACTACCACAACCTGATTGGAATCACTGCTGAGCTCGTTGACTCTTTGGAGGCCACTGTCAGCGGAAAAATGGTAGGTCAGCTTCACTCCGTGGTAAACAAAGACACGCACATATGCACACATTCTAGCACAAGCACAGACTGTCACCGTGCACATGTGTGAAAATGACCTGTAGGAAAAAAATACATATGTATGCATACACTACACTGGCCAGTGTGCTTTAATATTTGTGCCCCACACAGCTAGGGATGTCGAAAATGAACCTTTTTCTGATATCTGATCGGACGATATTATTCCGAGACTTAATTTCCGAGTACGATATTCGTGGGTGAGCTGCAATGCGGGTGAGGTGCAAGGGATTTTCATTTTAATATACAGCTGTTTATTTCCCAAGCAATTTTAAGGCACACGTCATTTGGCAAAACACAGACATAACACCATTGGGTTTTCATTATCAGAGAATAAATGAGAACAAGTCTTACAAATATTACATAATAAATGCCTATGAACAAATTCTTAAGAATAAAATAAAAATACATTCTTACAAAATTGCTTAATATGCTAATATCAAGCTGCCAATATCAATAATTTCCTATTTCGATAATGGTGAATGAGCTGTAATGCTGCCATCTAGTGACTTTCAAAGCTGTTTATTCATTCATTCATCATCATCTGCATGTCCGTTGCCCGGTCACCACCACCATATTGTGAGCTTTCCTGTGGTTGCTGAGCCCAAGTTATGTGGGTTGGGACGATGCTATGCTCAAAACCTGGTAGCTGGTCTGCTTCCTTAACCACTAGGCCACCACTGCCTCCCACGTCTGTTAATTCCAAAACATTTTTTTTTTTCTTTTAGAACTTTATTAATCCCTTGAGAGTATTATGCGTCTGCATTTAACTTATCACCATACTGAGCTGGGGAGCGGGGAGCAGTGTATCGGAAGATACCACCTCAGCGGTAGGGGGATTTGAACCACTAGGCCACCAACTGCCCCATTTTGAGGGCACACATCACTTGGCAAAACTCAGGCATGGCATGATTGCGTTTTCATTATCAGAGAAAAGAGTGTAAATATTGCATAATATCGGTGTGAGTATCGTCAGATGAATTTATTGGACTATAATTAATTTATTAATTTAACCATGGACATGACGCAGCTTCCTTCGGTCCACATCTGTCTCCTTTATCTGGCAAATATAACAAAGCTGCGTCATACTTTGTTTTTTCTTTTGTCTCCCTATCTAATAATTAAAAGTTGAAAAGCCTCAGTACAGCACTGTTATCAGGGGTTTTTTATTATTATTATTATATATTGTATCCACAAGTTTCTACACGACCCTGCAGTTTTTGAAGCAGCCACCCACAAAGCTCAAAAATCATGTGGTGTGTCCACAGATCTCCCCTGAGTACCTGCAGAGCGTGTGTGTCCGTCTGTTCAACAACCAAATGAGGAACAGCCTGGTCCAGAGCTCCGACTTCACCAGACCTGGCACCGTGAGTGAGGCCACACAGCCACGTCAATCCTCTCCCTACCCACCCCCCTCTTTTACCTCCCTTTGCCTCACCCTCAACATCCTCCTCCCCTTCTCACACCTTGACACACAATGTACTTGTTTCACAATGGTCTTTGGTAATTTATGGGAAAAGGCTGAGAGGGTGGTGCAGATAAAGAAGTTAATACAAGCAGTGAAAACTGCTCCCAGGAAACCACGTCATCCATTACTGGTCAATGTGATAGTGTTTCTGGTTCTTCACAACATGTTCTTTGTTCCGTTGTGCTCACCAGGGTTTATCATTGTTTTAATTTTATCTGGTGAGTTATATATAACTAATTCAAAATGTGACACATTTTATTAGTTGTTGAAATGTTTCTGAGTTCTTAGAAGCATTCAAAAAAAAACTCTAACTAAAAATGGAATGTAAAACTGTCCCAAGGTTTCTCTAAGAACAATAATCAACTTACACCAGCCTGGTTGGAAATAAAAAATGAAAAAAACTTGTGGTTGATTCACAATTTTTGGAATTAAGTGATTTTTCCGCTTGTTTTTTATGGCACCTTTATCTAAAATCCAAAGCATTGACAAAGAAACATTCATCCAGAGCGACTCTTTACCAATCACACCTGCTGTCTTTGAACTCCAGCTTGTGAAACCTGTTTCCTCCTCTTGTTTTAAACTAATTGTTTGTGTGTGTGTGTGTGTGTGTGTTTGTGTGTTTGATGCTTTTGTCCACAAAGGGATATTACTCTATGAGTCCGTATGATGATGGCTATGTAAGTTTTTCATCTTCATACCTCTCCTCATCGCTCACGTCCTCCGTCTGTCTTCTTGCCTGTCCCTTGTCACGTCACCTGAACCCACTTCTACTCCTGTCCTTCGTTATCTACTACACACATCAACTTACTCTAACATCACACTTCCTGTTGCATTTATGTCCTTTTACAAATGTGCTGTTTAGATTTTCAATTTTTTTTAGTATCCCCCATGCCACACTATGGTAGCACTCAAAAAAGGAACTACGGTAAAAAAGAGCAAAACCAGCAAAATAGTTCCCTTTTAAAAACCATTACCAGCTGTCAGATTGAATCCCTGAGGGGCTTAAAACCAGCAGTTGGCTTTTTTTGCTGTGGTTTATCAGGGAATATCTGCTTCCTGTTTTGAAAGATTGTCTCTGAAAGGATGAGTAATGTCATTTTAAATAGATCTTGTTGCATTTCCTTTTTTTTTTTTATAAGCATGGCAGAAACTAAAAAAAACAGACATTTTGCCCATGCTGATTGCCCAGTATTGTTATCTATATACAAAAATATCTTATTAAATATATATATTTATGAAAAATATATAGATAAATAGATAGACCCTATGTGTTTACCATATTTCATACTAAGGAAGCATTTTCTTTTTGACTATTTGTGAGATTATATGATTTCCTCGAACCTTTGTGTGACTTACTGTACACAAGGCTGAGTGTCCTTGTTGGGCCATACTACTTGTTGACACAAATGTTTTTCACTAAATTGAGGTCAGGCTGGGGTAAACGCTGTAGTCGTACAATTGTACAAAAGCCTAAGATTCAGATACCATCAGTTGTCCCTGTGGTCCTTAAGAGGTTTAAGGTTGAAAGAATGACTAAAGGTCCATAGGTTGTAAAGGCACCGCATGTATAAATTGCTATAGTGTATTGTTGAGTATGGAGGACACACCTTGGCTTCTACAGAAGCCTTCTATGTAAAATGAGCAGACCTGAAAATATAGATCTTTATGACCTCCTGAAATGGCAATGTTTTTTTGTGTCTTGACATTTACTGCAATCGGTTTTGATGATGGATGGATTAGAGACACTAGGAATAGGTAGAAGACAGGAGACAGAGCTGGAGGTGGAGGAGTTAAAGAAGCTGAGGTTCTCTTTAGGAGAGACAAGGATGGACAGAATCGGGAATGAGGTGATTAGAGGGACAAGACAGACAGGAAAGTTTGGAGAAAAAGCTGGAGAAGACAGATTGAGATGGTTTGGACATGTCCAGAGGAGGGACAGTGGTTACATTGCAAAAAATATTAATCTTAGAGATGGAGCTACCAGGTAGGAGATGAAGAGTAACGACAAAGAGGAGATTGATGGATGCAGTGAGGGAGGACATGGAAGTAGTTGGGGTTAAAGTAGAGGATACAGAGGACAGGATGAGACTGTGGCAACCCCTGAAAAAGGGACAAACCAAAAGGAGAAGAAGGAAGAAGTTAACAATTATTACAAATTCATATGAGTCAAATCTTTCAACCAAAACCATTGCTCTTTGATACAATGGATTAATAATTAAACTTCACAAAATGCCTTTCAATACCTGAAACCCTTTAGTCCGTAGCTCCTAAGTGTCTACTGGTAGCTGTTTTTGTCTTTTTTTTTTTTCCACTAACCTTCACTCGTCTGTCATTTTTATTAGTTGCTACATTAACTTCTACTCGTCACTGACCGCATGTGTGATTTTAACAAACAGCCATGGAATTTCCTGGGATTCAGCATGAACTGTACAACAAGCATGATTAATGCATGATAAGGAGAAGAACAGTAGTTACACTGTAGTCGTCGTGGCTGTTTCCAGCCTGAGGACCTTGGCCTATAAGATGAAGTGTGACTAAAGAATTGCCAGCAAAGAAACAAGAAACAGATGCCATACATTTCCTTTGCATTTTATAGATTGACGCCACCGTAAAACAGCGTAATGCATATTATTTCTCGATCTCCTCCTTAACACAGGCTTCCTCAATGCTACGAGCGTCCATCGCACCACAGTAAGTGTTTACATTTGCTTGAGTTGACTGAACGCTGCTTAAGGAATATTGTGTACTATTATTATGTTTTCTTTTTTTAATATTCACATTAAGGAAATCCAAGGACGTGCCGATGCTTCCTTCCCTGGACTATGACAAACTGAAGAAAGACCTGGCTGAAGGTTCAGACAGACTCAGGTCTTTGCTGCTGCAGGCACTGCGGTGGGTCAGTATCAGAAATACTCCTTGCTGTATGTAATACTGTTAGTTCTATAGTTGGTAGTATTGTCTTTAAAGCTGACTGTATGTCTCGTATGAATTTATTGTCTCACGCTTTGTCATCGGCTGTTTGTAGCTGAAACCATGAATTTTTTAATACTTTCATACTATTAATACTTGCGTACTCACTACTACATACTACTAACTGGGGCAGTGGTGGCCTAGTGCTTAAGGAAGTGGACTTGGGTCATGGTGACCATGGTGCCGTCCCCACTCACTGCCCCCCTGGCGCTCAAAGCTGCCCACTGGTCACTTTGGCGATGGGTCGAAGTTCGTTGTGTGCAGTGGTGTGAATCACAATGTCCCAATGATAAGGAGTTTGCTTTTTCTACTTCCTCCTTCCTTCATGGGCAGATAGGACTGCCAGGAACCATCGTGTCTGACAAGCTTGAGAAAAATCAATTACAATTATCACATTCGGTGATTGTTTATCAATAAAGATTCCATCTGTAATCATTAAAGTCGCTCTAGTATCAAATAAATCGTACGTTAAAACTCTGACAGTAGGTTCCACAGTACAGAGAAGGTAAAAACAAATCAGCGTCCACCAACATCCAATGGGATGCCCACTGGTCACTTTGGTGATGGGTTAAATGCAGGGGTCACATTCTGTTGTGAGCTGTAGTGTGAATCACAATGTCACAATAACAAGGAGTTTGCTTTCCTTCCCTCCTTCCTTCCTTCCTTCCTTTATTCCTCCCTATTAATGGTGATTATTTGGATTGAGGAAAGTCTCTGAAATTATCTGAAATTATGACATGAACATCACTCTTTAAAAATGCCACAGAAACAGTAAACCTTGTTTAGAGAGTCTAATTCTGGGGCGGATGCTTCTATTATTTGCTACTTGTTATATTCCTGAAAAAAAAAAACTTTTAAAATGTTACTTTTTCTTCATTTTTCACTCTAACTTTTACCTTTTTCCCAAGTGTCAGAGTCATCAACTGTACATGTCAGGGGTTCTGCAGAACTCAATTTAAACATATCAGACAGAGCAGGTTGGAACAGCGGTATCATACAACACCAAAAAAAGATCATTGTGATATCACATCAATGGTTTGTATTTACTGTCTGTGTGCAAGTACTGGCCTGACTGTTGTGTCTCCGTCTCATACTTTTCAGAGACTCACTCGCTCTCTACCTGGCGAGCAGAGAGACACTGTCCTCCAGGCCTATATCAGTAATGATCTGCTGGAGCGATTCAGCACCGGACAGGTGGGACCACTACCCTGAGTTTTTCAAAATAAAATCTCATTTGAAATGTTTTTTTTTTTTCTGTACCTAGGGGCAGCTGGATTGCTCCCTTAGTTCCATTTGAACTGCAGTTAATTTACTTCACTGAGTTGTGTAATGAAAATACATACAGTATTTATAAATTTTTTTTTATCTTAATCTAAGCTCCCATTGGCCTATAAGTTTTTTTTTCCAAACTATTATACAGCTCAACTTGGGTCTTAAGTCTTTGTCTTTCCAGACGGTGCAGCTTATTCTCGAGTCTGACTATGTTTGATACAGAAATCTGAGCTTAAGAAACAAAAATAGCTTCCTGTCCCTGGGACGCCTCTATTTATTGCCCAGGCTCTTATTTCATGTATGTTTTGATGGTCTTCCACTGGTTTGATCTGCTGCAGTCTGGCTCAAGGGCATCGAAGGGCGAAAAGTGGCAGCAGACAGAAGATCTCAGATGTCAGCCATATCATCTTGGGATTGTGTTGTGTTACGATGATATGCTCACTTCTTATTCTTAATAATTCAAAAGGGAATAATGGTTTTACTGCGTTATAATGACCACACGTGGCATTTGTGCAATGATTAAGATCATGCAGGATAAATGGGAATGTCGCAGCGCACCAATGCTATTTCCGCAGGTTCAGTGCCGGGGTGTTTTGAGTTAAATCAGACCAAAGACTCCTTTGGAAAACTGTGGAAACACTATATTGCACCTTTGGTGTTCTCAATAGGCTTTGACAAGTGTTGATTCACATGTTCTTCCAACAAACTTTATTCTTTTCTTTCTTTTCACGCGGTTAGTCATAGGGCTCCATTCTAGAGATAATCCCTTTATTCACAAAGTGGAAAAACTTGCTTGAAAACAAAGGGATAATTTTGTGTAGAGATGCACTATAACAGTGACCCGCTGTCAGCTGGATGTAGTGGAATAAAACTATACTTTTTTTACTTACAGAAATGTATGTATATATATATATATATATATATATATATATATATATATAGGTATGTATGTATATATATACAGTTTATATGTGTGTATATATATAGATATAGATATAATATGAACTGTTATGTCCATTTAAATTCTTAATTTAATAATCAGGGGCTTTTCAAATGACCAGACTAAAGTGATCTACCTAGATGAAAAACTCTAAATATATTTACCTTTATAAACTGGATATCTTACTGTCTACATTAACATATAAAATATGTTATACTGTCTGAATCATCACATTTATGATTCTCACTTTAGCCCAGTGATTGCCATCTTGAAATAGAACTCTAGTTGAAATAGAAATAGAACTCTAGTTTTTATTGCTATTTTTTATGATATTGCTCAAGATCTCTCTTTTGTAGATCTGCTGGAAGATCCTGATATACCTATTGAGCACACCCACACTACAGTATATATTACATCACGCTGTACAATATTTTTATTTATTTATTATTAACAAATTTTGTGTCCAGTTTTTTTTTTCCTGGCATTTTTAATGAATCACGTGTTGATTCCTAGTTCTATCCACATTAAAGTACTTTTTTTTTTCTATCGATTTTCAGATGACGGTTCTCCACCTCATAAAGTCAAAGGATGAGATTGTTCGACAGTACATGGCTCGGCTCATTAATGCTTTTGCATCCTTTGCAGAGGGTAAGTGCCAGACTGCTGTCCCATTAGGGATGAGCATTATCATCCCTGTGATACAGCAGTCGAACTGGATGCATTTGTGGTCCTGTAGAAACTGGCATACCTGGCTTTTCTAAGAGAAAATAACACATAACATTCCTCCAAACTACAGTTTAACCAGTAGTATGGTCTCAACCTGTCTCACTCTGGGACCTACATTTTTTCTGGTGTCATTAAGTCGCGACCCACATAGAATTCTAACCAAGCAAATTCATTTTCTAAAGAAAAAATTGAAAAATCACTTCTTTTAACATATTTTATTCAGCAGAATGTGCTTTTCAAAATAAGAGATTTTCTAAAATAAAACACATGCTCAATCTGTTCTTTTTTCTTATTTACAGGCAGGGTGTACCTCTCTCAGATCCACATTCTACTCCAACTTCTGACAGAGACGCTGAGAAAAGAGGAGAAGGACTCACTAGTCAGGGAGAACGTGTTAGTAGCCCTGCAGAAACTCAGCCTCAGGTACAAATTAAATCGCTCTACAGTTCACACAACCTCACAAAGAAGTTGTCTGAACTTCCTTAAACTTAATGGGACTCTTTTCGATCAAATAAGGACTGCAGATGGAAATTAGTTCTAAGAGCTAGAGTCTGGTGCAAAGCATCTTTTTTTTGATTAATGTTTGTGTACACTGTCCATGTCAAATAAATGAAAAATAAGCATCAGAATAAAGATTAAAATAAAGATGTCCAACCTGAGGTTATCACATCAGATCAAACCTGCACAAATATAGTTTTGCTGTAAACCCGTAATATTTATTCTGGATTATATGAATCCCCAAGGAAATTAAATAAAAAAAAAATAACATGTGTTAAGAGATGTAGTAGGGACTTATATTAATAATATTGACTGGATATAAAGATATTATATAATATCTGTTAAACCCTATAAAGCAATACACGTGATTTTGCCATAAAAGTAGTTTTAGGGATAAACGGTTGTTAATCTCATACTCGCACAACGGTTTTTATAGATGAATAAATACATGAACTAATAGATGAATATTACCAGACCCATATCGGAATCGGACAGTAGATGTTTGGACATCAGTCAGCTTCACTGTGTCTTCGTAGGAGGGGCCAGCAGACAGCCATGATAGCTGACGATCTGATCGCCTGGTTGGTGGATGAGCTGCAGGACTCGGATTGTCTCACTGACTACGCCCTGGAATATTCTGCAGCTCTTCTCATGAACTTGTGTTTGCGCACCAGAGGTAAAGCACACATCGACAACCATCTACAACCAGGAAGTATAAATATCAGAGATGAGACGTTTTTGGTCT
This sequence comes from Paraplagusia blochii, assembly GCA_016785265.1. Lineage (NCBI taxonomy): Eukaryota > Metazoa > Chordata > Actinopteri > Pleuronectiformes > Cynoglossidae > Paraplagusia > Paraplagusia blochii. Next base: position 15,236 of record JAFBJS010012565.1, read on the forward strand.
ATAAAATGAACCAGTTATCCAAATGTTCAGATTCAGAAAAACTTTATTTGTCCCCGAGGGGCAATTTGAGATACAACTAAGCAGCATAATAGTGCAGGTATGAAGAGACATAAATTTGAAAATAAAATAAACATTAAATAAAAATAAAATAGGAAAATGAAAATAGAATAACAGATAAAACACATAAGGAAACCAGTAAAGACCTTGTTCGGGAGTGTAGATGAGGTTTTATACACAGTATTTTACTTTGGAATAGTACATTAGTACTACAGTAAAGTGACTTAGTGGGTTAAGGTGCTGTGGAGTGCAAACAAGTACAACAGGTACAATATGACACAGCAAATACAGTCCTGTATCTTTATGGTTTTACAGTTTAACATTTTATGATGAGTATTAAGGTGTCAGGTCAGTGTGGACAAATTATTTTACTCAAGGGCCACAGTGGGTCCTAATATTTGACGCAGGGCTGTTGGGTCCAAAGCAGAGTTGTGCATAAAAGCTTAAATTTCTTTGCTATCTATTGGTAAAACTTGAAAATTACAGGGAAAAGGTAGAAGTTTAATAATAATATAAATACATAGTATAATTTGGAAAAGTTTGGCAGGTCGGACAAAAAGTCCAAGATGCTGCATCTGGCCTTAGTTTAGTCTAGGCGAATGTTAAAACCTGCCATTGCTAAAGAACGTCTCTTGGCCAGGTGGTAACGGGCCATTGGTCATCACACGGTTCTTAACATTTATTTTATCTAGGAAATGTTTTTTTTTTATTATCTTTAGGAAAATGCTATGGTGATCATGTCATTTTATTTACATTTAATTCAAAGTTGAAGAAAACTGATATAAATGACTTCTGTTCATTCAAGTCCAGGCGTCTCAAACTGAAATAAGTTGAGGGCCACCAGCCACACTATCATTTCATCGCGTCAGCTTTCAGTGTTCAATACAAGAAAAAAAAATATTTAAAAGATATAGATTCTGTGTAATACAACACTGAACCAGAAGGAGACTGTGGATCAGGGTTTGAGAACTATAGGATTTACCATAAAATGTGGAGAACAGATCTATAAAATATTTTTAGAAATTCAACTTTCACATCAAGGTGGGGGCCGCAAAATATCATTCCTCTGGCCACAAATGGCCCACGGGCCGCGGGTTTGAGACACCCCTTCTAGAACAATTATTCAAATGATTTTTTTTTTATCTTCGTGTTGGATGGTGCAGGAAAGAGGAAGTGTGCAGAGAACGCCAAGCACGTACTGAAGGTTTTGACTGACCTTCTCGGACACGACAACCACGAGGTGATTCATACTTCTGTCATTATTGACTCATTTACCCTCACCCTATGATGCAACAGCTACCATTCATTCAAATACATTTCACACTTAGAGTGAAACTGAAACTTTGAAAGTGAATGCCACATCTTTAGTTCTGTGCCTGTGCTCGTTCCTTCTCATCCCTCAGATTCGTCCCTATGTGAATGGAGCCCTGTACAGCATCCTGTGTATTCCCTCTGTGAGACAGGAAGCCAAAGAGATGGTGAGATATCTCCTATGTCTTCACCTGCTCTGAGGACACACACAGAGACACAGCTTGTGTTCTGGCCCTGCATTTGTCTTCCCTCGTGTCACAGAGCAGCCTGTGGTTACAGGGGAAACAGCAGGTGCTACACAGTTCACAGACTGTGGTGCAGAACTGAGACCAAACAGCACGTTAAAAAAATGCAGTAGAAAAAATATATATATTTTTCCGTTACAACTGCCTTTAAAGAAAGACTCAAAGAAACAAATTACAACTGTGTAATCATATTTTTTTTTCTTCTCCGATATCAGAGCGTAGAGGAAATACTGCGCTGCTACAGCAAAGAAGAAAATCCTGACTTGAACAGACAAATCGAGTTTATTATTAAACAACTTAACTCAGGTAAAATTGTTATTTTTTATTAATAAAAATAACATTATTATTGTTGTTTTTAATTACAGTAAACTAGATATTATAATAATAATTACAATAAAATGTCTCCCAGCATAAACTTCCTGTCCATATGTTATTATTCATATTGTATTTTCTTTATTGCTTTAGTCTTTTTATGGTAGTTGTATACAATCTTTATGCAGAAGAACTAGTGTAATCTATTCTTATTTCTGGGTAAAATAAGTATTTGATTCATATTTTTTTAACCCTGTGCAGTAAAGCAAGTGTCCACAGACCTGTACTGGTCCACAGAATGAGAGTGAGCCGCAGTGACAGAATTAATCTGTTACATATTTGAGCTGCTTATAAGGCTGTTACAGAATAAACCTATAACAATTTCATTTTGCAAATACCCTGATCTGTAAATGATTGACTTTGGCTTTGATGTGTTGAGATAAAATACACATTTGTTCAACTTGAACTTAACAATATGTATCTAAAGTTAAAAAATGTTCATTAATCTTCTCTCCTTGTCCTCGGCAGCTGAGGAAGAAGGCCCTGAATCAGACGACGAAGAGGACGAGGACGACAACGACGTACGTGTTTCACCCTCTCTGCTCAGCATCATCTTTACATTAACCTGGCAAAACCACAGTCCACGTGTTATCAGTTAAAAATAGACACAAATAGACAACACAGCAGCAAGGCTGAGAGGAAATGAGGGTGAGAGAAATCACGGAAAGAAAACAACACCTTTTCTGCCAAACACTCAGATGGCAATCACTGCGTGACACAAATATCAGGTGTCTGCCAATGTAGGCTATCAAGATAAGACAAGATGTTTGTAAGTGGGAATGTCGTCCCAGTGGTATAGACTCACTGTTATTGGTCAATTATGGATCGGTGCCAGGCATTGTTCCTGAAGGCTCAAATCACTGCCATTGTAAACACGTGACTTTAAGCCATTGTTTGCCAAAAAAAAACTGGAGCATATAGACATACAATCAGTCTATTAGAAATCACCGTTATTGTTGTTTATTTACAGGAAGATTTAATGGAGTCTGACCTGGACAAAGAAGAAATCCTTCACCCACAACCCAGAGAACTGTCTGGGGAGAGTCTGCTCACCACTGAATATCTGGGAGTAAGAAAATATTTGTGTATCATTTCTAACTCTGTACGAATGTTTTTCACTAAATATCCTCAGTTTAAGTTGAAAAACTTGCTCCAGTTGTGCGTCCGTCAAAGAATTCCCAATAGGCAGTCGTCCTTGTTTGGCTGCAAGTTTACTGTTTGCTCCATTTTTTGATAACCTAATCAGATTTTAACCTCAATTCTTGACAAGAAAATAAAACATGAAAGACCTGTCCTTACTATAGCGGCAATTGTCACTAAAATCTGACACCCTTTGAAATGCTCACTGTCCTAGCACCCTTTGACTTGCCCTATATATGTAAATGTGTCTCGCACCAACGAGGTTAAACGAAGCAGAACTGTCTGTAAACATCTGAGTGATTGGATCTTTCAGATGATTCTCAATGGGTTAAGATGCAGCAGATAAAGAAGGAACAATAGCAGACAAACAGTGGAGTCTGAAAAGGCCGTTACTGCTGTTTGTCGCGCCCCCTGTGTTTTTTGTTTGTTTTTGTGATGGAATTAACATGTGGCCTTGTGACTGACGAACACGGCTAATTCATTTACATTGCTTTAAAATGGTTTTGTTAATGTAATCAGAAATTAAGCAAAGGTTTTATATCAGACATCACTTTGTCCAACTTTGTTTTTTTTATATGTAAAATACCAGACCAGATGGACAGGATCAGATGGAGGTGATTAGAGGGACAACACAGACAGGAAGGTTTAGGAAAAAAAGCTACAGAAGACAGATTGAGATAGTTTGGACATGTCCTGAGGAAGGACAGTGGTTATATAGGTAGAAGAATGATCCTAGAGATGGAGCTACCAGGTAGGAGACGAAGAGGAGATTGATGGATGCAGTGAGGGAGGACATGGAGGTAGTTAAAGTCAAAGAAAATGGAGAGAACAGGGGGAGATGGAAAATGTCTGTGGCAACCCCTGAAAAAGGGACAGTCCAAAAGGAAAAGACACAATAAAGTGCATTTTAGAGTTTTTATATGTATAATATGTTCACACATTTGTCCGGTGTTCTCCTTGGTTGTTGTGCAGATCATGACCAACATGGCAAAGATCAAGAGAAACTCCGCTCCTATGAATCAGTCCAGAGCAGATGAACCCCTACAGCGACCAGTTACACCGGGTTCCCATCGCACCATCACGTCAGGGTGAGTAACAAAACCCGCCCAAGAGACAACAGTCGGGTTTCTATTTTTATATTTTTGCTGCTACTGGACAGTGAGGGTATTGCAACCGTCAAACCGAGTCACTGTACGTCAAATAAATAAAATGCACTCACTGTGACTTGATAAATATTTCATGAATATAATATGAGTGAGCTGTATCTTTCATGTGTTGCCATGTGCAGACATTATCGAATGGCCAGTCAGGAGGGTGGGAGTTTGCCTCCCTCTCGCTACAACTCCAGACCGCCCACTCGTTCCGGCAGCCGCCCCAGCACTTCTGAGTCCTTACGTCACACCATTGGTGAGTACATCTGTAACCATAGGAGCTTTGTTCCATAGGAACATTCTGATTGGGTCGGGGTTCATGAATCAAGGATATTAATAGAGGGTTCATGTGGGTTTACATGCCACAGCCACATGCGACGCACAACTACATGTCAGTATTACATCTTGGACCCCCTGAACTTTTTACACAGGGCTTTTGACCATTATTTGAGTCTTGGTTTAAATAACTTTTGTATTTTATTACCCATGTGTAAGGTTGTAGAAGGGTAGATCATCCATTTTTTCTTAAGAACATTGGAAAAATATTTTTAAATTATGGTTGAACCTGAAATGTTCAATACTGTGACTTTGTGCAGATGTTTTTGTTTACAACTCCCAAACTCAATCCACAAAAATACTGAAAAGCCCTAACTAAGAGTTTAATTTCCCTTCCACCTGTTTCTTCATGAGTTTTTTTTTTTGCATTGGATTTTTTGTGATGTGGTGCCAAATATTCACAAGAACCAGCATGCACCTCGAGGCATGACAGTCCCAGACACTTGCATGCCTAGAGGTATTCAAGTGTCTGGGACAGGAAAGTGGGCACCGGGCTGGTACTGACCCATTTTGTCCTTTCTTTAATAATATAATGATAGTGTTGATATCCTGATGGTAGATCCTTTAGTGAAAACCATTGTTCAGAAACCAGACAGTTTGATACTGATTCAAGAGTATTGAGATAAAGTTTCAATTTTCTCCTTTCATTGTGCCACACAAAACCTTTCAGATTCGGAGTGTGGCCGATTGTCCCAGGAGTCTGAGTTGGACGGGCAGTACGAAGGGCGGGGCACAAAGGAACGGTCCCAGGAGGAGCACAATGGACACTCTGCCAGGTGAACACCCAAAGTTCACCACACTCACATACACAAATGTTCATTCATGTTTTAACAGCCTTGTACAACGCTGCTGTATACCTGTAAAAGTCCATTTATTTCTTCAAATTTGTTCGGCACAAGAACTGTTAATGCTGTGTTCCCCAACCTTTTTTTGCGCCACAGACCGGTTAAATGTCTTGCACTATTTTCACAGACGGGTCGTTAAGTTGTGGCAGATAAATGAAATTTCCGGTGTTCTGAAATATTTTCCTACCTATAAAATCTTCCTACCCGAATTTCACAAGTGCACACAGCCTATAACTTTCTGCTACCAGACTGGTATTAAAAGTTAGAATCTTGTATCAATTGTTCCGCGTCATTTTGAGTTTGGTCTGTGATTCAGACCAGTGTTCCCCAACATTTTTGCTCCACAGACTGGTTAAATATCTCGTGCTATTTTCACCGACCAGCCGTTAAGTTGTAGCAGATAAATAGCCTTTACTAAAAGTAAATTTCCGATGTTCTGAAATATTATCCTACCTATAAAATCTTCCTACCCGAATTAACTGTGTAAGCTTAACAGGAATTTCTCAAGTGCACACAGCCTATAACTTTCTGCTACCAGACCAGTATTATTATGTTAGAATCTTGTATCAATGACTCTGGGTCATTTTGAGTTTATTGTTGTTGTCTTCACTGAGAAAATATTTCCTAATCAAATATAGTTACATTATTGATGATGGAATCCTAGCCATTCTATTGGTCAGTTCTTTTGTTGATATGGGTATGGATCAAGTGGAAGTAATAGACAGATGGGGCTAAAAGGAAACATTATTTCTCTGCAGCCCAGCACCAATTCACCCACGGATCGGTAACAGCTGTCTCTTATACACATC